>PVKS010045901.1:0-13563 GCA_004027875.1 Aplodontia rufa
TTTTTTTTATTTTTTACTTGTTTTCATCAGAAATGACCAAATTAAGATGGTGAGACTGCTGAGACTTTTTGTTTTTGTGGTGCTGGGGATTATAACACAGAGCCACCTTCAGCAAGTGTTCTTCCACTGAGCCTATCTGAGGTCCCGTCTCTACCCCCTTCCCAAGTGTTCACAACTAGATCCTGGGCGCCTAATTTTTAGGTGATCACTTAATTGTTCTCCTGCTTCCTTGAGAAAAGAAAACAATATTATGTTTTTGCCATTGATTTAGCCATGCAAAACTCAACTCACCACCCTTTTCCGGGTCTGAAGCTGCTGCATATAAAAGTGCACTCTCATTGTGCTTGGTATCAATCAGTGCTGGAGAAATCTTGAATAGCTGTGCACAAACTTTCCAAATTTTATATTGTTTTGAAAGTTTTCTTCTTTTTTATTTATTTTATTCAGAAATTTATTTGTTGAACAATTAAACAAGCTTCTAATGAAATAATATATATAAATTCTGAAAATTAGATTTACTCCCAAGAGCCTCCCCAGTTCCCCACCCTTATCCCTCCCTCCCCCTCCTTCCCAATATATCTCTACAAATGCCTTAGGTTGTACAACATTACACCTTATCCAGATTTAAAACATGATAATAGACCTCCTTTCTCCATGGCCGAAAGTTTTCTTCTTTGAGTCTGAATACGTGGCCGCCCCATCTGGCTGTCAGAGTTCTCTATAGTCTGGGCTGGCAGGGTGCTGATCTTTCAAAGTGTCTTTCCCCACCCAATCCCCCACTTTTAGGTACGGTTTCTGTGATGTCTGTTGGATGTACATCCTGCAGCTGATTGGCTTAAAATGCACTCTTCTTTGTTGTGGTCTGTTTAGGGTCAGTTGGGAGAAAGAGAAACCAATAGTGCAACTGTTTGATACCGAATATTGACGAACGTCTTTTCTTTTTAAAGAGAAAGAGGGACAGTGGGGGAGGGTAGAGTCAATTTTATTTAGGTTTTTCATGTGGCTTTTGTTACTCCAACACTTTGTTGTGAACATGGTGCTGGGGTTCGAACCTGCATCCTTGTGCATTCCAGGCAAGCACCATAACTGCCAAGCCTCTGCTCCAGCCCTGACAAGTGTCTTTTTGAAATAAGGAACCAGTCCCTCCAAAGAAAGAAAAGAAACAGTTCAAACAGAAAACTTGAAATAATTGTGCAACAAACACACCCAACCTTGTTTCTATAATAAACATCTCTGTATTCTGTAACGCATCTACTGGTCTACCCACCCTTCATTTATCCACATATCCACATTATTTTTGGTGCACTTCAAAGAGGAGTGTCACACACCAGCACATCAGCATGTACACCAATTTCTGGAATTTAATTTCTGCTAAAGTTGTTACTCTTTTTCTTTTGAGGTAAAATTTATAAAAAAGAAAATGCTTTAACTGTATTGTAACACTTGGTGAGATCTGAAGGAGACCTGAACCTGTGTACCCTGATCCCATCAACATAGAGTACAATCCCATTGCTCTGGAATGTTCCTTCATTCCCTTGTCTCCATCCCCTCCCCCACAGCAAATACTGTCCTATTTTTTTTTTCTGCCATAGATTAGCTTTCTCCTGTCCTAGAAATTTAGATAAATGGAATCACATTGTAAATACTCTTTTGTGCATGGATTTTTTTTTTCTACTCAGAACGGTGTTTTTGTGGGAAAGCCGTGTTGTTGTGTTTATGAGTGACGCAGGCCTTTCTATCAGTAAGCAATATTCCACTGTATGAACATACTCCAGTTTGTTTATCTATCCTCCCCTTGATGGACACATGGCCTGTTTCCAGCTCCTGCCTATTGTAAATAAGCCCACGTGAACAGTCTGGTACAATTAGTTTAATAGGCATCTGTTTTCGTTTTCTGTTATAGAATTGCTAGGTTTTCCAAAGAAATAGAACCAACAGGATATGTGTACATACATTTCTGTATAGAGAGATTTATTTTAAGGAATTGCTTCATGTGATTGTCAGGGTTGACAAATTCAATGCTTCAGAGCACCAGCTGATGTTTCAGGTCAAGTCCAAAGGCAATGTGGAAGCAGAATTTTCTTCCTTAGGGCATCTATCTTTTCCCTTCAGGCCTTCGGCTGAATAGAGAAGCCCACCACTGTATGCAAGGTGATCTGATTGACTCAAAGACTGCCAATTTGAATGTTACTCTCATCTAAAATGTATGCCACAAACAATATTTAAACTAGTGTCTGACCAAATATTTGGGTACCATGTCCTAACCAAGTTGGCACATAAATTGACCATCATAAATAAGTATATGCGTAGTTTTATGAGACACTATTAGATATTCTTTAAAGTGTTCATAGTGTTTGATAATCTACCAATAACGTATGCAGGTTTCAATTTTTTCCACATCTTTACCTATGTTTGGTATTACTTTTTTTAAAAACAAGATTTTATTTTCCATTATAGTTTTATATACTGAAGGGGTTGGTTGTTACAGTTTTGTACATGCACATATCACATATTACTTTTTAATTTTAGCCACACTAGGTATTTTGGTATATATATAAGTTGTGCCCCAAAAGCTCATGTGTGAGACAATGTAAGAATGTTTAGAAGTGAGATCATTTGGGGTTGGGGATTTAGCTCAGTGGCAGAGCGCTTGCCTAGCACGCGCAAGGCCCTGGGTTTGGTCCTCAGCCCTGAAAAAAAAAAGAAGTCAGATCATTGGGTTATGAAAGGCTTAACCTAATCAGCATAGTAATACCCTGATAGGAATTAATTGGGTGGTAACTGTATGCAGGTAGGTTGTGGCTGGAGGAGGTGGGCTGCTGGGGGCTTGCGGTTGGTGCTTACTTTTTGTCGCTGATGAGCGGAGCTCACTCTGCTTCCTGGTGCCACATCCTGAGCTGTGTTCCTTTGCCACACCTTCTGCCAGGTTGTGCTGCCTCATTGAAGGCCCAGAGCAGTGGAGACAGCCATCTGTGGACTAAGATCTCTGAAACCATGGCCTCACATAAACTTTTCCTCCTTGTCAGGTCTTTTGGTCACAACAATGAAAAATCTGACTAAAATACTAGGGGATGTGAAATGGTATCTCATTGAGGCTTCAGTTTTTATCTCCCAGATAGCCAATGATACAGGGTGTCCTTTTCATGTTTCCTGGCTGTACGTAGATGCTTTTTGCTCACATGTTTTCCCCATTTACTTATTTGGTTGTTTGACTTTTGTTACTGAGTTTATATTGAGTTGTTAAGTTTATTGGATATTTATTTAGCAAATACTGTCTTTCTATGACTCAATATATATTTTCTTAATGATGTCATCTAATGATCACAAGATTTTTGTTTTGTTGAAGTCCATTTATGTAAACTTTCTCATTAATGAGCACAGCTTTCTGTGACGTGACTGAAAGAACCCTTCCTGACTCCCCAATCCCAAAGATATTCTAGGAGTTCTCCAAGAAGCTTTAGCATTTTACCATTTACAACACATCTGAGTTCTGCCTGTGTTAGCTTTTGTGTATGGAATAGGGAACAGTCAGGAATCTAGGCTGATGTTTTCCGGGTGGATAGTTGGTTGTGGCAGCCCCACTAGTAGTTTTCTCATTGGATTGCTTTGACACCTTGGTAAAAAGCAAATGATTCTAACTCTGGATCTATATCTGAGCCTTTTATTCTGTTCCGTTGATCTATTTATTGATCTTTATACCAGAAGTACACTTTCTTGATTACTGTAACTTTGTAGTAAGTCTTGAATTTAAATTGGTCATCTTTCAACTTTTTCATCTTTTTCAGGATTTATTTAAATATTTAAGTCCTTTGCAAGTCAATATAAATTTTTCAGCTAGGAATGCTAGGAATATTATGATTAGGATGATGCTGAATCTGAAGTTTGGGGAGAGCTGCCATATTAAAAATATTGAGTGCTTTCTCCGCTGGCACCGGCGCCGCTGCCAGCTCCTCCTTCCCAGCCATGGCGTTCACGTTCGTGGCCTTCTGCTCTATGCTGGCGCTGCTGCTCACTGCTGCGCTCATCTTCTTCGCTGTCTGGCACATTATAGCATTTGATGAACTGAAGACTGATTACAAGAATCCTATAGACCAGTGTAATACCCTGAATCCTCTTGTTCTTCCAGGGTACCTCATCCATGCTTTCTTCTGTGTCATGTTTCTTTGTGCAGCAGAGTGGCTTACGCTGGGTCTCAATATGCCTCTCTTGGCATATCATATTTGGAGGTACATGAGTAGACCTGTGATGAGTGGACCGGGACTCTATGATCCAACAACCATCATGAATGCAGATATCCTAGCATACTGTCAGAAAGAGGGATGGTGCAAGTTAGCTTTTTACCTTCTAGCATTTTTTTACTACCTGTATGGCATGATCTATGTTTTGGTGAGCTCTTAGAACAACACAGAAGAACTGGTGCAGTTAAGTGCATGTAGCAGCCACCAGATGAAGGGATTCTATCCAGCAGATCCTGTTTCCAAGAGTAGTCTATGGAATATGATCAGTTACTTTAAAAAATGACTCCTTATTTTTTAAATGTTTCCACAGTTTTTGCTTGTGGAAAGACTGTTTTCATATGTTATACTTGGATAAAGAATTTAAATGGAATTATGTATAAATTAATATAAAATGATTACCTTTGGTGTTGACAGGTTTGAACTTGCACTCCTTAAGGAACAGCCATAATTCTCCAAATTGATTGCATTAATTACTGACTGTCTTTAGTCCATTGGAAGCTTTTGTTTGTAGGAACTTGTAGGCCCATTTTGGTTTTATTGAAATGCCATCTAATTATAAATTAGCTGTAGATACCAGGTGCTTTTGATGAACTGAAATGTGTATCTGACTCGTGGGAACCTTATAGGTTTCCTCATTTATCATGTAGATGATTATATATGGATACATTTACAAAAATAAGAAGAGTGGGATTTTTTCCCTTCGACTTGAATATTATCCCTGTACATTGCATGAATGAAAATGATTTCCCATATTTCCATCAGAGTAATATACTTGCTTTAATTCTTAAGCATAAGTGAATATGATATAAAAATATATATTGAATTACTTGTGAAGAATGCATTTAAAGCTATTTTAAATGTGTTTTTATTTGTAAGACATTACTTATTAAGAAATTGGTTATATTATGCTTACTGTTTTAATCTGGTGGTAAAGGTATTCTTAAGAATTTGCAAGTACTTTAGATTTTCAAAACTGAATAAGAGAGAAAATTGTATAACCATCCTGCTGTTCCTTTAGTGCAATATAATAAAACTCTAAAATTAAAAAAAATATTGAGTATTCAATTCATGAAAATGTTATCTTTCTCCATTTTATTTAGATGTTTTTCAACTTTTCTTAACCATGCTTTATATTATCAACATAGAGGTCTTGGATATATTTATAATTAAATCCTAAACACTATGCCATCTATAATGCTTTAGATGAAAGTGTTCCCTCTAAAGCTCAGTGAGACAATGCCAAAAATAAAAAAAGTTGAGAGGTGAAATGATGGGTTATAGAGCCTTAACCCAACGAGTGAATTAATCCCTCTGATAGGAATTAATTGGGTGGTACTTGTGGGCTGGTAGGGTGTGGCTGGAGGAGGTGGGTCATTGGAGGCATGCCTTTAAGTATATATTTTGTATCTGGTGAGTGCAGTCTGTCTCTCTCTCTCTCTCTCTCTCTCTCCCTCTCCCTCTCTGCTTCCTTGAGTCATGCCTTTAACTGCTTCCCTCCTCCACACTCTTCCGCCATGCTGTTCAGCCTCACCTTGAACCCCAAGGAATGGAGCTGGTCTTAGACCTCTGAAACATGAACACCCAAATAAACTTTTACTTCTAAAATTTTTCTTATCAGGTCCTTTAGTCACAGCAACAGAAAAGCTGACCGAAACACCATCATAAATTGAACTATTTTTACATAAATCTGTTTTCAACTGTTTGCCAATACTACATAAAATACAGTTTATTTTTTTATATTTATTCAACATGGCCTAATTTTGCTAAATAAGTTATTAATTTTAGTTGTTTCATAAATTCCTTAGAATTTTCTGTGTAAACACTCATGTCATCTTTTTAAAACTCTTCTACGTTGATGTTTTGTTACTTGCAACAGAATTTAACCTTATCTGATCACAAGACTAGCACAAATGAAATTTGACAACAAACCAATAGCAAACACAGTAATGCTTATTACAGCATTATTTATAATTTCCAAAAACAACCACTTCCAACTAAGTATTGAATAAAAGTTGGTTAGCTCAATAAATCAGAGTGCATAAACTTATGATGATAAAATAGTGCAGAGCCATTAATAACCATGTGCTTGTATAGGCTTTAAGGGTATGGGAAAATGCCAATGTATTATGTAGAAAAGAAAGAAAACCCAAGATACAAAACAACAGAACACAGACCTTATTTGGAGTTAACAAACAATTCCAAAGTCTTTGTAAGTCTTAATGGAGCAAGTTTATGAATTGTTTGGATGAATAATCACTCTGGATTCTGGATTCTGGATATACTCTTCCAGCTCATGTTTGCAGTCTATGAGATATGTGATCCCTTTAGTTGTTGCCACAGGGGAAGGAAGACTGGAGGCTAGAAAGGGAATTGTATGTTAATTTCTGCTGCTATTTAATTGGGCAAAACTTGTCACATGGCCCTCACCTGCAAGAGGTTAAGCATAGTCACCCTCATAACTGGAAGAGGGAACCTGAAGAGGAAAATAATCCAGTATTGGTAGACATTAGTTAAAGGTTCTGAAGTGTAATTCCCCAGATGTAACTATTTTTAAATGTTTCAGTAGGTACAAAACATACATGTCTGTGGCCACATCCATGAGCCTGTAATCCCTGGCATGGATGCAGAGATTAATATCTAAAATCAGTGTTTGAGATAAAAATTTGAGCTTCAACAAAAGTCCTTTGAAATTACAAAAATTACACAAAACAAGGAAAATTTTCCTAGTGTCATAGGAAAAGCAGAAAAGATATTATCCATTAACCAGGGATTTTACAGAATCTGTGAAGGTGAGTGAGTTGCTTTAGATTGATGGATGTGTTCAGAGGGACAACTAACTTGCAAGTCAATGCAAGGAGAGGAGGAAGCCTTCATGGAAGTAAGTAGGTGGAAGAATGTTTTTCAGGGGCATCTCTGAAAATGGCCAGACTTTCTGTAACAAAGACTTGAAGCACAAGGGGAAACTGGAGAGGGATTGAAGGGGTTCACTGCAAGGGCCCCAGGACCCACAGATCAGGACTCTTTACTTCAACATTTGACCCTAATGCTTTCTGGTGACATCACACAAGCAAATGCTGAGGCCTATCCACAGTGGAAGCTAAAGGCATACAGCAAGTCCATGGAGAGAAGGAGGTCCTGGACTTCAGCTGACCCCAGGTGTTGCAACAAGTGTGGGAGGGAAAAGTTTCCAGCACAGATATGGATTCTGGGATGCTTGAAGCTGCCTTACTAACACTTCCCTGATTTCCTATGGTGATGACCACTGTGATCACCCAATTTCTTCTAGAACATGTATTTATTGAATGCCTATTGAAGGCCAAGCAATATGGTGCAATGGTGGAAAGCTTCACACATGACTCCGCATCATTCTTGCCCCACTATTCCTGCAAGAAAAGGTGTCTTAGGATCTACTACTGCAGGCACATAGAGCCCACACACCTACTATCAAACTAATGCACTGACCAAATAATGACCTGTGCTCCCAGAGAGAGTTCACATCTTCTAACCATATTGTGTGCATCAACCTCTTGGTTCCTGATATGCAGTAAGGATGCATATTGAGTCTCTTGGATGGGTTTTTAAAATATTATCAATACTCTTATCTAGAGATCTTTTCTGGAGAACATGTTACAATTTTATTGGGATTGGGAGAAAAATCAATGATGGTAAGAATCTAGGAACATGTATTTTGAAAACATATGCCAAGTTGTTCTAATATGTATTTCCTCAAACAATGGATCTCATTTTTTTATCATTTTTAATAATAACGAACAAAATATAGCATCCTGAAGAAGTGTATCAAGCAGAGTGACAGGACACAGGAGCCTGGAGAGTATATTCACATTTATAAAACTAGAGCAGGCAGAGAATAATTCAAAGAGAAAAGGGCGAGGTCTTTATTTGGAAATGAAACATGACTTCCAAAAGATAAAAAATGGTGTAACTATCACAATGGAGATTTAGAATGCTATCTTAGAAATCAGAACAAATAATGTTACTCTTCTAGAACACAAAGCCAAAAGCAGAAGATGGGGAACACAAAAGAGAAGATAAAGAGACATCAAGGAGAGAGCCAGAACTTCATACTGATAGAAGTTCCAGGAAGAGAAACTGAAAAAGATGGAAGAGGAAAATTTAAGGAAATTATCATCTGATTACAGCTTCGATAGCAGTACCATATGAAACCTCATGTGCTCTTTACCAAAAGTGAGGATGCAAGAGGTGGAAGAAAGGAAATAACACAGAATAGAAATTATAGCAGCTGCTACAGTACTTGCTTCTATAACTGCTCACTAGTCCTAAATTGATAATTCTCTTTTAAACATCTTTTCCACGTTCCCCTGGCCTTTTCTAATTTTTAGATGGGTGAGATTTCTTTGTGATAGAGTGACAACAACCTTCATTTCCACAAGATCCAAGTTCGCAGAGGTCCCACCCTTATTGGATTGTTGCAATTTTCTAATGCAGTGAAACCCTACCTTCTAGTCACAGCCTGTGGGGCCACACCTCGTGGGGATTACATCAGCCTGTGGCGGTGCTTTGCATGCACGTGATCAGAGCAGCCACCTGCAGCCCTCAAGACAGACCCATAGACCACTTATGAGCCTCTCCTTATATGGTTGGATCACCCACATGAACTCCCCCCCCCCACGTCTCCTCTCCCTATTGGCCCTGCCACTCTATATTACCATGTGTACTTCCTCAATAAACGAGTCGCAGCTCAAGCTGCGACTGGTCTCCCTGGCACATCTGATTGTCCTCCTCTGGGCGGGCTGGGAGCAGGCGGTTAGCTGACCCTTATCTCTCCCATCGGCCTTTGGTTGGGGCGTGCCTCTCTCCTTCTCCCCTGCGGGCCAAGGGGGATGCCAGGGGTCTAAAAACCCCAACAACAGTGCCCCCATGCTCCTATTCCAAGTCCCTTGGTAAATGGGACTAGTTACCCCCATCAGTAGAATGATTCCTTCTTTCCCTATTAGTTTGGTGGTATGTGAAGAGTTAAAAGTGGTTTAAGTTCAGGGTCAGGCTGCAATTTCATCTAAATATCACTGTGATCCTTGGTAGGAGCTTTCTTACCTTGGGCCCAAGAAACTTTAACCGCATTAAACCCAAGGTCAACTACAAAGGAGACAAATGTCTTCAGTGAATAGGGAGAGAGAGACAACTTCCACTTCCACTTGTTACTTACCAAACTCAATACATCCTAGCAGTTAGAATGACCTCACATACTGGCTGGTGATTTAGAGAATGCGTTGCATCCTGTAGGGCAATTGTACCACAACCTTGCAGAATGGTTCCCCCATTGGTTATATAACTAAACCAGAGCTAGATGCCTCTGGATGATGAGGCACGTTGCAAATTTTCAGGTGTGAGCTTATCACTATACTTATTTTGCAATAAAAATATTGCCTTCTTGGATGTAATTTTGTTTGGGATACCATAGTAGTAGATAAGGCATCAATCATATTTCTGGCAAAAGCATTATAGGCAAAAAAAGCAAATCCATTAACAGAACACATATTTATCCTGGCAAGTTCAGACTGTTTCTTTCTCCATCATGAAATTAGCAATAACATTGACTTTCTTTTGGTGACTGTTTGGTATACCCAGGGAACAGAGCCATATCAAGCACTGCTTGCCATTGGCAGTAGGACACTCAGTGGTCCTGTGAGATGCGTTGAAAGGAAAATCCATGCATTTGGACTCCAGAAATGCCTCGATGACCACTTTGAATGTGAACATTGAGCAAGCACTGGAGTGGCTAGTAAAAGAGGTCGACTGACATCATGCACTTTAGCAGAAGCCCTCTAATGGCCATTTCTATAAGAAATGACTATCTTTGTGCTAACCAGCCATCTACCTATTAACCACTGCTGATGACTTAATGTCAGGACCCCTTTTCTTCTCTTCCACGTGAAATAGGCAGTCAAATATACTACCACCTGTATGGGGACTTCCTTTCGCCCTTCTTTTTTAAGCCCTTCCCCAGTGTTGCTCTATACCCTAAAGACTCATCCTTTTTTTTCTCCTGTGCTAAGTAGTGATCAGGAATTACTGCCAGGGCCATTTGTGTGAATAGTGGGAGAAGGAGTAAAATATTAGGAAGTGGTGCCTTATGGGAGTGAGCTGCATACTGGTGCCATCTACATGAGTCTTCTGGACCTGCCTGAGCCCAGTATCATTTAGCTCATTTTCACATATGTGTCTACCTCTGTTTTGGTGAATCACATACCATCCAGTTCATAAGGAGCACACTAATAGTACATGGGGTGATGGTCCAGCATGGTGCTTTGTTGGATGTTAGCATGGTCAAGGTCCCTGGGGATTATATTATGGCAGAGAAGCAGCAGCAATACCATGGTTTTGAGGTAAGACATGTGATGGCAAAGCCCTTCTAATTATCCTTATCAATAGAGATTGGAGAATTGGCGCATGCTAGCTCAATAGCTATATACCCACGACCAGTGATGTACTGCTTTTCTCACCAAATTATCACATCTAAAATCAAAGCTACCATTAATATCATAGCTGATTAAATTTTCACCAATGTACAATTATTCCCCAGACCCATCTGGATTTTGTACAGGCCAATAAGCTGTACATGTTGTATGTGGTAAGAACCACCACCCCTATCTATCAAGGCTTTGATGGTAGCCTTCTACAGGCTGGCACTAGGCAAATAAACCATGATGGGTCCCGCTGGGCTCACTAAGAGATGGATTCAGCATAAAACTTTACTCACTATTTGATCTTAAAATGTCACCATGCTGTTTTGTGGATATGTGGCCATTCAATCTCCATGGGTTGACATCAGTTCAGAGGCAGACTATTACAGCCCTGGGTGTCTTATTTTCCTTGGTACGCAGTCTCCCTATAAATGGTGTAAGCCCCTGTGGAGAAGGCTTGGAGGCTATTCACACTATACACCTTCAGGGGCCTCATAGGGTCTTTCCTCATAGGGTCCAGGTTACTCTGGCTCTGTTCACTGCCTTGTTTGGAAAATGGATCAGAGGCCATGGACTCTGTTATGGTTTGAATGTGAGGTGTCCCCCCAAAATTTACATGTGATAATTTGGGAAGGCTGAGGTGAAATGAATGAGTTATAAAAGCCTTAACCCAAAAAGTGAGTTAATCTCCACTGTAGGCTGGTGGGGTGTGGCTGGAGGAGAGGGGTCATTGGGGCTGTGCCTTTGGGGTATATATTTTGTATCTTGGGTGGAGTTTTACTCTCTGATCTAATTCCCAGTGTGATGCCTTAAGCTGCTTGTCTCTCTGGAGCCATGCCTGCCACCATGAAATTCAGCCTCCCCTTGAACCCCAAGGAATGGAGCCTGTCTTCCATGGACTAAGATCTCTGAAACTGTGAGCCTCTAAATAAACCTCTTCCTCCTAAAATTCTTCTTGTCAGGTCATTAGTCACAGCAATGGAAAAGCTAACTAATACAGACTCCCATGGACTTCCATTTAGAATGAGAACCTTCCCTTCTATATGAGTTAAGTACACCTGAATAGGTCTATCCATTTCATTGCCAAGGACTTTCTACAATGATATTTACCATTGTCATAGATTCTGTGAATCAAAACATTTCCCTAATCACAAAAGAGAGAATTGTCATTGTGGAAATTGCATCCAGGGTGTCTCTGATGGCTAAGTGCTGCCACCTTGCCTCTGGAGTACTCAGGAGTATCAGTACTCCTGGTACGAATCCCAATGACATTCTTTAAGCCTGTCAAGAAACAGATGGAATATTCAGAAGGGTGAATGGGGAGAGTTTAGGAAAGAATTCTTTTGTAGAGGCATGGGTGGGGTTAAGGGAATTCAACAACCATTGTGGAGCACCCCAGAACTTGCAGCTGCACAGCCCCTGACCCCAAAGGCCTAAAGGGCAACAAGAGGGAGTGGTTTCTAGAAACTGTTGGTGAGGGCAGGAAGATCTGTGGTCTTCTGGTAGAGAAATGCAGCTACTGACAAGGTGCTAGGGAAATGCCATAGAGTATGCATGCTGAGCTCTCCTACCTCTGCTACCAGCAACTTTGTGGAGCTCCTAAAGGTCTTTCCATTGTTGAACCCAGCCAATAGCCAGAGGGCAAGGAACCCCCCCCCCCCCATACACAGCTGCCTGAGAAAAGGCGGAGAGTGGATTTAGAGGGCCAACCTGAAAAGCACTCCCAGTGCAGGTTCAGATAACCCACTGGATAAAATTCATCACACAGTCAAGGACACTAATAATAAGCTCTAAATAAGAGGAAATGCCCTAACTCCAGTCAAGTGATCTACTGTAACACAATAATGAAATTTTATCTATGGGTGAAACAGAAGAAAGTTAAAAGTATTGATTTGAAAAAACACTTTAAAAGTGCACATGTCCACAGGAGACCCAGACTAGCCAAAACACTACTCTATAGAAAAGAAGAAATAGGGGGCATCTCAATCCCTGACCTGAAATTATATTACAGATCTATAGTAGCAAAAACAGCATGGTATTGGTATCAAAACAGAACCGAAGACCAGTGGAACCGAATAGAAGATCCTGAGACAAACCCTCATATCCTTAACTATTTGATCTTTGATTAAAGGGGGCAAAAGTATAGTATGGAAGAAACATAGCCTGTTCAACAAATGGTGTTGGACAAACTGGACTGCCATTTGTAGACAACTGAAGCTGAATCCTTATCTTTCACCCTGCACAAAAATTAAATCAGAATGGATCAAAGACCTGGATATTAAGCCTACAACTTTAAATTTACTAGAAAAAGAAGTCGGGTCAACACTACACCTTATAAGGAGTAGGCAGCTTCTTCCTTAATAGAACTCCTATGGCGCATGCTGTAAAATCAAAATTAAATGAATGGGATGCAATTAAACTAAAAAGCTTTTGCACAGCTAAAGATCTAGTTGAGAGCATCAACAGAGAACCTACAGAATGGGAGAAAATTTTTGCCTGCTACACCTCGGACAGAGGGCTAATATCCAGAATATATAGGGAACTAACGAAACTAAAATCCAAACTCGCAAAAAGTCCAATCGATAAATGGGCTAAAGATCTCAAAAGGAACTTCTCTCCAGCAGAAGTCCAGAAAGCCCATAAATATATGAGAAAATGCTCTACATCATTAGCTATAAGGGAGATGCAAATCAAAACTTCAATGAGATACCACCTCACTCCTGTTAGAGTGGCAAAAATGAAGAATACAAACAATGACAGATGCTGGAGGGGCTGTGGGAAAAGAGGAACACTACTACACTGCTGGTGGGACTGCAAACTGGTTCAGCCACTATGGAAAGCAGTGTGGAGAATCCTCAAAAAATTAAGGATGGAACCACCTT
>PVKS010045902.1:0-13564 GCA_004027875.1 Aplodontia rufa
CTCAGAGAGTGATTGATCCAGCCAAAGTAGAGCTCATACACAGTATAGTTGAGAGTTGAATTTTCTTAATTTTGAGAGGAGGGAAGATATAATTTTTCAATATTTATTGTTTTTAGGAGCTGGGTCAGAACTGCCCATATTTCTTTATTCAATGCTTCAAATTCCGTTATGAATGCACTCTTATCATGGGGGCAGGCGGAGGGCATATGAGTGAGAGTGATAGAGAAAAAGAACTGTCCAAGGTCCTGCATTCATTTTCTGATAAATATTTACTGAGTTGTCATGACGTGCTCTTGGCTTACTAATTATATTGATGTCAAATTGGACAAGTGTATCTGTCAATTATCTATCACTACAACATATGCCCATGGCCAAGTATTTTGTGAAGAAGAGTTTTATTTAGTTCATGGTTGTGGGGTTTGACAGTCCAAATAGCACGTGACCAGCTTTGGTGGGGACCCTGCTTGGCTGTCTCATGGAGAATTCATCATGAATGAGCATGTGGGAGAATGAGCGATCACACAAAGAAATGGGAACCCAGAGAATCATTCAGGTGTCAGGATCATTCTCTTGTAACAACTTGCTGTCCCTAATATTAACTCAGGGTTCTATTGGAGCTACTTTTGTTCCTTCTGTGAGCAGTGCCCCTCTGTCCTTACCATCTCACACCAAGTCCACTCTTATATGCCCTGCTTCCACTCAATAACATCACAGTGGTGACAAGTTCCTAACACATGTGCTACTGAGGGAAACACTCAAACAATACCCAAACAATTGCAGATAATAAATTGAAGGGCCAGTATTTTAACTTGGGTTCACATTAATACAGAGCTCCGCTTTCCCCCTCATTAACCCACAAAGATTTATGCAACCTTACATTGCCTGTACTTTTTTAAAGAGAGAAGGGCAGAAAGAGAGAGACAGACAGAGAGTATCAATCAATTTTTTTAATTGAGAAATTTATTTGTTGAACAATCATATAAGTTTTTTAACGAAATAATATCATATGAATACAGATTCTGAAGATTAGATTTACCCCCAAGAGTTCCCCCCTACAATTACCCACCCTTATCCCTACCCTCCCCTTCCCAAAACATTTCTAAAAATGTATTAGGTTGTATAACATTACAATTTATCCAGATTTAAATCAATTTTTATTGAGTTTTTCACATGGCTTTCATTGGTCTGACACTTAGTTGTGTATGTGGGTGCTGCGGTTTGAATCTGTGTACTCATGCATGCCAGGCAAGCGCTGTAACTGCTGGGCCACTGCTCCAGCCCCTCCTTTGCCTGTCTTAACTAAAGTGTAGGGGATCCTATGGAAGAGCATAGGTAGATATTTGCATCTCTACTACCAGAATAAAGGGCAAAATCCATCAAAATCCAAAAGAGTGGGGACAGAGTGGTGGGATTTGAACCTATTTGCAGAAATTAAGAAACCGAATTTGAGCAGAGTGTTTTATTTGTTGCTCCTAGGTGAGTGACTTCCTTCTCCCTTTCCTATTAGTTACCAGAACATGATGACTGACTCCTCAGTTCGAGTGATAGGAACATGCAGCAGGGATGGAACAGGAAAATTGCCATCTAGAAAGAACAAGGAGAAATGAGTTGTGGTTGACTGTGTGACCATCTCCTTGAACCTCCTTGATCAAAATGTCTTTTCCGGTTAGAGCCCTCAGAAACTTAAGGTATCATTAGTAACAGAAATCAAGAAACTTCAGTGAGGAAAAGAAAAGTATCTTGTCTATTTCTGCCTCATTGACTCTCCATCTCATTTCCAATCTCATCTGAAAACATATCTTTTTCTCCCCTGACCGCATCTGCTAATTGCCCTCTCCCACAGCCATTATTTAACTGAAAATATGCGATCACTTTAACAAGGATATTTAACTTCATGGGGTTGTTGAGGTGTTGTTTTTGATAGTTTTAGGTTGAAAATGTAAGTGGCTAAGGTTCTTAACAGGGAAGGAGCTTTATATGGAATCCTTGTCACTTTCTTACTTAGTAGAGAGTTCCCTAGTCTTTCAAATCCCCATTTTCTCCACAACTCCCAATGAGGAGACTGATTAAGTGTTGGATTCATATTTATATCATAAAAACAAAAAGGTTTTATTTCAACTTCCAGATATGCATTTGGAATATTAAAAATGTGTGGACAAATTTCATAAGATTTACTTATTCCCCTACCAAGAGATCATGACCCTGAGCTACCTAATTTCAAACCTTAGTTTTACCTGTGTCAACCTTAAAATACAAATTAGATAATTGAAGTCTTAGTTTTCTCATTTTCAATGTGGAAATGATATGGTTACCTCAAGTGCTCTTTCATAATTAAACAATATTCTGTCTGTGAGACTCCTGGTGTAATGAAAGTTCAATCCATAGTAGCGATCACTGAGTGAGGGAGGATGTAACCTAGAATCACAGAGGTTCTTACTATGCTGGGATACAAACTTCTTGAGCAATGAGACATTGCTTAATATGCCATAGCCACAGCCACTAGAATGGTGCCCGTCACATAATAGGTCATTAAACTCTCTTTGAATGAGTATCTTTCCCCTTTATAGTCATTTGACAATTGACAAAACATCTGTAAATGCATGATCTTATTTGATTCCCTTAACATTGTTGCACATAAATATATCAAAAACTTCTTCCTGATCCAAAAAAAAAAAAAGAAAGAGAGAAAGAAAAGAAAAGTGGGATTTGCAAAAATCCAGCTTCTTTGAGATTTTGCTTAGAGATCTCTGCAGCACATGGATTAACCTGGGTGCTGCTTTTCTTTACACCACCCATAGCCAATCATCAACCACACCCTGTTGTTGTGGCTTCTACTTAAAATATTCCTGCTGCTATTGACATAGTTCAAGTGGTTGGTATTTTTCACCAACATTGTTATATTTAGTTCTGTTGTTAGAATGCCTTCCAGAAGTCACTACCTCAATACTGCTCACTCTGCAAATACTTGGGGAGCATATACAATAAAAAGTATACTACTGGGTCCCTGCAAGAAGTGGTAAATCAGATGTGAATTTGCATTTATGGGTCTTCAACTGCAATGGATCTTCCTGGGACATGGAGTTGACCCATCTACAATGCACAATAACCAACTCCATCCAATTGCATAAAAGATTCTCTGACATGGAATTTAAAATCTTTTGTTCTCAGCTGTCTCTCCACCTCTCCAACCTTGTCTTAACCATCATTAGGCATTCTACCATCCATCTGGAGACATGACATTCAATAAGACTTCTGCCTTTTAATTCCAGGAACATGTTATGCTTCTCCATGTTCCTACACTTCCTGTACTATCTGGGTGGTTCTGCTGAAACTGCTCTTGCCACTTCTCTATCAGAAATAATTATAATGGTAATAGCTACAGTTCAAGTGATTTCTCTCTAAAAAGCACAGGGCTAATCGCTACTTGTGGGTGTACATCCACACACCTAAAGAGAGAGGGACAATGAGAGAAAGAGAGAGAAAGACAGAACCATTTCATTTAGTTTCTCATGTGGCCCCTGTTGCTCTGAGACTTCATTGTGTACATGGTGCTGGGTCCCATCTTGCTTAATTCTTAACAGACCATTTTATTTATGAGAAAATTGAAATTCAGGAAAATAAGAAGTTAATTAACTTGCCCAAGGTCATGCAGACAAGTAGCAGAATATCATTTTAAACCCTAATACCAAAGTCCAAGTTCTAAAATTTTTTGTCCTATGATGAGTAAACTTCTAGTCATTCCTGAAAGACTAGTCCAAGAACACTTCATGAAATCTTCCTTGACTTGTCTAGGCAATGAAAGCAGTTCTTTTCTTCCCATTCGCTTGGCACATGTGTCCTATACAAACATTTGCACTCCTTGTTTATTTAGAAGTCTGCCTCTGCCCGCAGCTTGTTTCAAATCTCCTATTTAGACCTATTCACACCCACCCCTATTCCCTGGGCTTAGCAGGCATCGAGTCAATAAAAGGTTTTTTTTTTTTAAATTTTAACTTATTTGTTTTATTTTTTAATTTTTAGAGAGATGGACAGTGAGAGAGAGAGAAAGAAAGAGAGAATAAATTTTTGTTTAGTTTTTCATATGGTTTTCTTTGCTCCAATACTTTGTTGTATGCATGGTGCTGGGGTTAGAACCCACATCTTCGCATATCCCAGGCAAACACCCTAACTGCTGAGCCACTGCTCCCACCCCAATAATAGGTTCTTAAAAAGTGGCTGATGACCAAAAACCCAACTGAAGTCACGTTCCCTTTTGGGAGCAGAGTGCCATGGAGAGAGACCAAAGGGACCTACATGGGCAGAAGTAGGTGGCAGCTGTCAATGAAGGCTCTGCCCATCACATGTAGATCTGACCTGACAGAAGAAAAGTAATCACCAAAAATTACATGGAAGAGTGAAGACAACACAAATGCAAACCCAGAATGAAAACTTTGCTCTTTCCATGTGTATGTTTCACCCAGTTGTTTTGCCGTTGCACTGACACCTCAGCTGTAGGTCAGCCAAATTCACCTGGGGTCAGTTGGAAAGTGCTTGAGCTTGTTTTGGAAATGTTTTAGGGAACAGCTGACCAAACGACCTCTGCTATCAACTTGAACCACAGCTGGATGAGAATTTTAAAAATAAACAACACCCCACGATGTTCTTGTGTTCTTCAGCAATATGCCTTTTATTTTCTGCGGCTGTGTCTGAACAGAAATGAAGACAACATGCATTGATGTGGTCTGAAGGACGGTTTAGGAGTGATGTGAAAAGCACATTGTCCCTGAGCGGAAGAGTGCTTACCTGAATGAGTCCAATTCTTTTCCTTTCAAATTCATACCCCAAGTGATCAACTGTCCTGGTGTTAGCATCAAAGATCCTGAGTTCTGGGAACCTCTCTTTCCCAGGAAACCCTTCAGTTGTGCATGCATGCATGTGTGAACACACACACACACACACACACAGAAACCAACATGGTGTTTTTCAGCTTATCTGCCACTGGGAGGGCAATGAATTTGACATAGCTCTCTCTCACTCTCTCTTTCTCTCTCTGTCTTTCTTTTTTAAAGAGAGAGGGACAGTGAAAGAGAGAGAAAGAGAGAAACAATATTTATTTACTTTTTCATGCAGCTTTCATTGCTCTGAGACTTCGATGTGTATGTGATGCTGGGGTTTGAACTTGTGTACTTGCATATGCCAAGCAAGCACTCTAACTGCCGAGCCAGCACACCAGCCCTGACACAGCACTTTCTGAGTGGGCTTCCTCTCCTTTTGTATCTCTTCCATCACCATGGAAACATGTCCAACATAGCCTTTAGCAACACAGGAGAGACCCCCAAGTCATTCCACTTGCCTTAGATCAGGACTGCTAATGCTTCTTCCAACCTGAGGTCTCTTAGGCCCTGTTAATGACAGACACTAGACACAGATTCAGTCCACACAGACATTTACAAGTATGAGTTGCATACCATGTGGTTTCTGACTTCACATACCTAGAGGACTATCTTCAGAAGAAAAAGCAGACTGATTTTGTCTGTTTAGTGAATGAAATTTAGGAATAGTGTACAATTTATAGCAAAAGAAATGTAGATTAATTTAGATTTCTTTATAAGAAAGAATTATATAGTGATGACAATGTCCAAAGTTGGTTCCTTGCTGAAGTTACAAGAAAGCCATCAGTGGAGATGCTGGTACGGAGGCAGAAGGTGAATTGACAAAGACACTGAATGTATTCATCTTGCCTGAAGTTTACTGAAGGTCTCAAATGTGGTGATAACTCTGCTGGGCACAGGAACTGAAGATGAGCTCCTTCAGGAACTTGCAGTGAAGTTGGAAAAAGAAATAATGATCAAGTGCAAAAAGTATTAAAAATCACGTAGACTACTTCAGAGGTGTGTTTATGATGGTAGAGTTGTTCATTACAAAAGCTTTCCCTGAGCAAGTGACATTTGAATTTTATTTTGAAAGAAAAAAAAATCTGCCTGAAGAATGAGGGATAGTTTGGGGAAAGATAAATTATTTAGTTTAGGGATTCAGACTAGTGCAAATTACAATGTGGGGTCCCTTGAAAAGAATTATTAAGAATTACAAGTATGTGGGTACAACGTATTTATGGTTGTTAGATGCTACCATTGAGATGATAAACATAATAGAAGGTAGGTTGCCTTGTGCCAATTTTATCAAACTGGTACTGATTTTCTAAGGATTCACTACACTGCATAATTCAGCGTTACTGTGAGCCACAGAAGATATTTTATATAAGATTTGGAAGGGGAAAGTGAAGGAGCTACCATATTCTTTTTGTACTTGAAAGGTCTGTGCAGAAAACCAGGAGTCTGCTGCAGGTCACACATATTGTTGAGTATCTCCAACTTCACTGTGTGTCATGAGGTGGCAATAGTCTTACAACTCCTTCAATTCTCATCACATGTCCTTCTTGAGCTTCTCAAAATTCCCGTGACAAAGGGCATCACCTTCTCCTCCAGATCACCTACACACTCATCAAAATTGGATGCTCGGAGACACTGAGAGCCTAACACAGGTTGCACATCGTAGTTGTTGGCTCCATCTTGCCTTCATAGGTTCTAGTTTGCTTTCCTTCCCTCCACTTCAATTCCATTTTTCTTTCATGAATGACTGCCCTGTGGACTTCAGGCCACAACACCACATAACAGAAATTGTCTTATACAGACCATATAAACAGTATCCAGAACTATATAGTAAATCCTTGATTCTATAGCACTTCTAGTGATTTTTTTTCCTATATCAATCCTGATTCTTAGGTCAGGCCTCAGAGGTGGGTTGCTTGAGAAGACCTTCAAAGGAAATAACCGCCATGTGGTTAAAAGGGTGTATTATGGGGTCAAATATCACTTGAGTTTATAAACACACTCAGTATGTTTCACTAGTTGTGTAATCTTAGTTTGTGTGATAGGCAGCCTCCAACAAACTCCCTCTCCCACACTTGTGTTGTCCTTCCCCTACCATATCAGGGTTGCTATGCCTGACCCTGCAAATACTGCACAAATGACTCATGTCACTCCCAAGACCAGGTCATAAAAGGTACCTCAGCTTCAGACTTTTCCTCTCTTGGCTTATTTACTCTAGAAGAAACCAGTTGTCACTCTGTGAGGAAAAAGCCATGTGATAAGATTAGACTCTTGCTCACAACCATGTGACTGACTGTCAGCCAATCTTGCAGCCTTATGCAAATCTTCAGATGACATGAATCCTGAATGCCATCAAGTGTACAAGCCATGAAAGACTGTGAGCCAGAACCACCTACCTAAGACACCCCCCAAATTCCTGATAATAATCAACATAATCAGCATAAAAGTAGCCAACCGTGAAATGCGAATAATGATGGTGCCCATTTCATTGGGCTGTTTTCAAGATGGAAAGCAAAAGAATGAAAAGCATTTAGTACAGTGATGTCTCCCCAAATGAATGTTACTATTACTACCCTGGCTTTCAGTGAAATTGTTGCTGGGATTGTCCTCTTCTTCTAAGCGTGGCATTTTTCGATTCGTTAAATTCAGCTGTAGTGGTGACTGGAGACTTCAATGAGGAGGCGATATTTGCATCAGGCCTGAGAGCAGGCCGGCTCATAAATGTACGTTGCCTCTCATCTGAAAATCACAAGGGTAAGGTCTGGGTGCATATGGCAACAAAGAACCCTGTGCCTGGTTCTATTAAGATTGACTTTCTCCCCGCAGGTCTAGGCATACATAGCATTTACCCAAAGAAAGCATCCAAAACTTGGATTCAGACAGATAACATCAGGTCATGTAAGTCCATGAAAGGCCAAGGGCTGGAGAATATGAAAGATTTGAGAATTAAAATCTGTTGCCTGCCTGTCTGGATAATTAACCCAGTTGGTGATGGAGAGTTATTGGAAAGTTGCAGAAAGCATGGATACCTTCCCAGGACTTGATGGTGCAAAGAAATTGAATGGCATTGAACATATCTAATTGTTAATGAAATGGGGTATTAATTGTGGAGTGCTAATTTTTTCCCTTCAGCAGTAGCTGCTTCCTTTGACTAAAAGTATTTTCATCTGAATAATAAAAAATTGGGGCTTGAAGGCAAGGTGATTTCTAGAAATATTCAACCTTGTGCTTCCACATGCTAGAAGAGGACTGGGAAGATTATGCCCATATGGATAAATAAAAGTGCTGAATTCCTACCTTCTTCTTTCTGGAATAAGGTGTGGACATAGGTTAATGAGGGTTTGAAAGAGTGCAGTTTGTTTGATTTCCTAAAGAGTATAACTTAATTAGTAACTATGAACACCATATAGGACTACATCAAATTTGACTGTCCTTATTTGCTTACTGCTTGAGTTTGGATAAGATAATTTGCATTCAAGAATTTTACTTGTTGGGACTGGAATGGTGGCTCAGTGGTTGGAGAGCTTGCTTGGCATGTGCAAGGACCCAGGTTTGAACCCCATCATCACAAACACAACTGAGTGTCAGAGAAACAAAGGCCCATTGGAAAAAAAAGAATAAAATTGGTTCCTCTCTTTTGCTCCCTCTCTTTCTCTCTTTCTTAAACTTTTGTTTTTACTTGTTGCCTGTAAGTATCAGTTTTCTCACCTGAAAGTGGAAATAATAATGTCTAGTTTGTCATAAGATATGATGAAAATTCAGAATATGTTTGACACATAGGATGTGGTCCATCAACTGAAGTTTCTAACTGTCTTTATTTTATTTATTTACTTATGTATTTTTCAGTCTCTATAAGTGAATTCTCAATGCTGTTACGTACATGATAGGCACAATAGAATATGTGCATATTTTTAGGATGTTCACTGGAATTATGAGCTCTACATAAAAATATTCAAAAATCTTCAGTGAATCAGATTATAAGGTATCAAAATTAATGACATTTTTCTACAACAAAATCACCTTCTAGCTTTGCAATCTCTGAAGGCCTGACCACCTTAATTGATTTCTGCAAGTTGGTTTAAAACAGTAAAATAAGGTAAGTCCAAGGACTTTTCAGGAAGAAGAGAAGGGACAATTATCAATGGAACCTCCAAATAAATTACAGCAAGTACCCAAGTGTTATTCTGGACACTTGAACCTCAACAACATGAGTCCTACCTTCTTTGTTTGACTCTTTATCCTAAAATGATAATTCTCTTCCCTAGGAATTTGAAGGGGTCTTCAAACTATTAGTGTTTCTATTAGTGCTCTTTGGGAAATAAGATCTTGTCAAGATCAGGGAGCTCTAGTATGAGGGAATAAGATGCATTATAGAAGGCAGGTGGAATATGAAATAGTGTCCTGCTGGGGGCATGGCACACAGCTGTAATCCCAGCAGCTTGAGAGGGAGGCTGAAGCAGGAGGATCGTAAATTCAAGGCTAGCCTCAGCAACTTAGCAAAGTCCTAACCAACTTACCGAGACTCTGTCTTCAATTAAAAAATAAAAAGGCTTGGGGCTTACTTCTCTATGGCAAAGTGCCCCTGGGTTCAATCCCCAGTACCAAAAAAAAAAAAAAAAAAAAAAAAAGTGTCCCAAGCAAGCAATGTTCTATGCTCTAGAATATTCTAGAGTGGTAACCAAGTAGGAGACAAGAACTGGATCAAAATTTAATTCACTGGAAAGATTTATAAAACCTTGGTCCAGCACAAAGAAATGCAGTCTAGTATAGTTTGCTGAAGCAGACTCCAAGATAGGGAAGCAGACAAGGTAGAATTATAAAATAATGAGGAAAAGGAACAATTAATCTAATGGTCCAAAGCAGAACCAGATGTTGATTACCCTGAAACCATTGTTTTCAGATACTAATCTGGGGGAAAAGATTAAGCTAGATTGCTGAAGATCCGTACACATAAGGAATATTATTTACATCATCTTGCTTTGTTCACCAGACAAGAAAGATACATTACTCTTTCCAAAAATTCTCCAATGGAGGGAAGTGAAGCTCAAAACTCATAGCTTTCATGTAGTTCTGCGATTAGTGAATAGTGGATCTAGGACTCAAGCCTTACATCTGTATCTGGTTAAGTACAAAGTCTGGTTCTATCCACTATGCAAGAATAGGATTTAGGGACAACCGGGATTGCAGATAGGAATTGAGTACCTCTGATTTTATGTCTGTATGTAGAGACAGTGAGAATGAGTCAGGGTCCCCCGTAGTGGGTTAAGAGGCCTGTCTTTACATGCAAAACAGGAAATGTCACTCTTTGGGGTACTGTGTCCTCTCGAATTGTGGTGGCCAGGCTGTCCGTTATCACTCTTGAGAATTCATATTCGAATAAAAGTTCAGAATTCCTGCAAGGCTTTTATGTTTTGGGAACAAATGGGCCCTTTTCACATGAGTAGAATCAAGTACGTTTTTGTAACCATTTTCTTCAAAGGCTGGGAAGTGGTGAAGGGTGTTCAAGTTAAACTGGCCTGGTCCAGTTTTCGTTTCCTTTCAGGGCAAGTGGTGAAAAAGATAGTTGAATCGTTTCAAAATGGCCTGCGTTTGAACCCTGACATTAACCAAGTGTGTACTTACTCACCTTGAAAAGACAGAATTTACTTGCCCCACTTAACATCATGAACTTGTTATGACACCAGCCTCAGAAACTTAGTAAGGCATTGAGTAATTCAGTGGGACCCTGTCTCAAAAAAAAAAAAAAAAATAGAATAGGTTGGAGATGTGGCTAGTGGTTAAGTGCATATATAAAAAAATAGGAAGAGGTCTATATGAAAGGATCAGTGGCACCAAGGTGGTCAATTTGCCTCAAATTGGATTGTATGCAAAGTCAAGTTGCTTCTCCTTTCCTCTACTTATTAGCAATGTGACTCTGGGTAATTACGCCTTCACCTCTATGAGCCTTCATTTCCTTCTCTGTTAAATGGGGGAGATAATCTGAAATATTGAAGTCAGATTCTTAAGCTTGGCTCCAAATTAGATTCTCCTGGGGTGCTTTTAAAAGCCTGATGCCCAGGAGGTCCCTCAAATTAAATTAAATCAAAACCCCTGAGGATAAGAATAGGCATTGGTATTTTTGAAACTCCCCAGGTAGCCCAAAATGTCACCACATTTGCAAATCATTGGTCATTCTAGATGGTTTTAAGATCAGACCTCTTTCATGTCCAACATTCTAGTATTTTGAGAGAACCTTTTACTATCTCCATGTTGGTCCATCTCCAGTTTCTTTGTAGAGTTAGGAAATGCCATTGAGAATTATAGATTCTAGGCATATTAGTCTCCTAGGGCTACCACAAAGTGAGTAGCTTAACAGAAATTTATTGTCTCAAAGCTCTGGAGGCTAGAAGTTGGCAGGGTTGGGTCTTTATGAGAATTGTCATCAAAAATCTGTTCCATTCATTTCCCCTTAACTTCTGATGGATCATTAGCCATTTTTTTTTTGGAATTTCTTGGTTTATAATGTCATTAGCCTGATTGCTATCTTCATATTCATGTGGCATTCTCCCTAGGTATGGGTGTATATGCGTATCTGTATTTACATTTCTCTTTTTTTTTAAGGAAGCTACTTGTATTAGATTAAGAGCCTACCCTAATGCAGCATTACTACATTTTAACTAATAACATCTATGAGGACACTATTTCCAAATAATATCACCATCTGACTGGGGTTTAGGACTTCAGTGTGTGAATTTAAGGGGACATAATTCAATCTGTACTATTAATAATACCAAAGTATACCCAGATTTAAGCAATTAGAAAGGGCACACATAGTGGCAGGCTACCTCCTGGAACCCCCATCCATCACTGGTTCTGAAGGAATACTTGTTCTCAGGAACAATACAGCATACTCTGGCCTTCTCCCCAGTTACCTCCAACACTGCCTACCAGATTCATAGAATTCTCTGCTTCCTACAGGGCCCCTCATGTCTCTTTATGATTCTTTCCCATCAAGGGAGACCCTGGCTCCTTCATTTGCCAGTGTAGGGATTTTCCACTAAGCATCTCAGCCCCCCTGCCAACCACTTCTAGTTATTAAAATTCAGCTCAGGATGTCTCACTCTGGCTGTTACATTATCATTCCTCATTAGAGACTCCTCCAGGGCCTGAGACATCCCTGCACTGACTGTATAATTACAAAGTCAATTTCTAAACAGACATTTGCAAATAAGTCAATTTAAATACCGAGATTTGCAAACAATAATTAAGCAGTAGCTTCTTTTTTAATATCTCTATATAAAATTAATGCCTGTGGGCTTTTCATTTTACCTTGCAACTGGGTAGTTTTCAATTGTTTGTTGAGCTAAAGTGTTCTCTGAAAGCAAATCAAAGCACAGGGGAGATTTTGGAAGTGATTGAAGAAAGGGTTTTTCTTCTTCCTTCATTCCTGCTTCACCTGATTGGCTGTGTTTTTCATCAGTTGAAACTTTAAAAGGGGAAGGCAGCTGAAATGGAATCATTTCTGCATTAAAAGCAACCAAAATAACAACAAAGGATTCTGGTTCTGGGATAGGCTGGTAAATATGGCTTCTAAAATGAGATACAGTCAGGGAGTCTTTCCTTGCAGGAAGCCTCAGACTCCACCCATCCCAGCATTATCTACACAGTGATAGCTCTCTGTAGTTCAGCTTCAATAGTGTTTTCCTCCTGGTTTAAAAAGATTAATCTACAATGGCTCCTTGTTTCCTGTAGGATAATGTCCTAACCCTGGAATTCAAGGTCCTTCCCAATTAGGCCTCATCCTCTCTTTAAATGACTTTTATTGAAAACTTACTCTATGCTGGAGAAAATACCACATAGTAAGGGCCTAACGGCAAACAATACTGTTTATTTAAAACCCTGGTAGGATAGAAATCCAGAAAAAGCAATTTTAATGAATGTTGCATTTTACAAATGGGGAAATAGGAGGAATGCTAACCTGGTCTGGAGACCTGTGAAGGTTCTTTCAAGAAAGTGGTATACAATTGCAATCTCAGGGATGGAAAGTAGTTAACAGGAGACTGATAGGGAGGGTCATTTCAGGTGTGGGGAAAAGTCTGTTAGAAATCATAGAGAGAATGCAAGGCTCCATTGAGAAATAAAATGGGGACTTGAATGGTAGCTAAATTAAGGAAAGGGAAGGAAACAAGGTATGAGCTTAGACAGAGAAGCGTGCACTGGAATCTAGGAGGTCTGGAAGGACAAGCTGAAAAGTTTGAACTTAGTCTTAAGGAAAATGGGGCTCCATGGAAGGGTTTCAGGGAATGATATGACCAATTTGGCTTATGCCACTCTGACTAGGTCCTAAAGCCACATAGGACAGCCCTTCCAAGTTAGTTAACTATTCCAGCAGCTCTTGAGTTGTCATTTTAAATCTTCCTTCAATGAGGATGTTTCCCCAGTCTTCCTTGCCCAGCTAGATACCTCACTCCCAAAACTTAATTCAGAGATCACAGGCTCTGTGAACAGAAATCCAAGAAACCACTGTGTTATAAGAATGCATTGCTCCCTAAACACTACTTCCTAAATATTTTGAACTCTCTTGTTCAATACTAAAAATATGCATATTAATAATAAAATTGGCATCATTTTCAAGCACATATATATGCATATATATGTAATACGTACATATATACATATATATATGTGTGTGTGTGTGTATGTGTGTGTGTGTGTGT
>PVKS010045903.1:0-13570 GCA_004027875.1 Aplodontia rufa
TTTTTTTTTTTTTTTTTTTTTGGGACAGGGTCTCACTAAGTTGCTTAGGGCCTCACTAAGTTGCTTTAGGCTGGCTTTCAACTTGCGATCCTCCTCCCTCAGCCTCATGAGCTGATGGGATTCGAGGTGTGCATCACCACATCCAGAAATAATATTAATTGCGTTAAGTAAGCACACTTATCTTCCGAGTCATCACCAGCTGTCCGCTAGGTGACTGGAAAGGCAGAAAGAGATTGTAAAGCAACATGGTGAGAGCCAAGTGGAACCAGCCACCACTCCTGGAGAAACAGCGATTCGGAGACCACTGCAGCAAGGGACGAACTGCCTGACCATGGAAGAGTGCACTTCAGCCCAGGTCGGTGCAGTTGGAAAGGAGCAGGTGCACAGGGGTGAGACCCACACCTGAGACAGAAGCCTCAGGGTCCAGCCAGCTGCAGTTCCAGCTTTGCTAGCTCTACCAGCCTTGGAGAAAACACACAATGGGCGGAAGTGCTTCTAGTGGGAACCTCTGCTGCTACAATGGAGGAGAAGCACTACTTGGTGGCACTTACGGAAGACGAATCCAATAGCAAGCAATGGCCACAAGCAATTTCCTGTTCTCTTCCATCCCCATTCTCACCCTGCCAAACTCTAGAAGGAGCCTACCTCAATTGAAGGTGCCAAAATCTGGATCCCAAAGCCAGATTTAGAAGGGTGGTTTGAAGCAAGGAGAAGGGTGTAGGAATTTGCTGTTCCCAGAAAATATGGCAGCAGGCTGCTGAACCACAGTCTAGGGAAGACTTGTTCTGAGAAGAGAGCCTCTGTCCCCTGGAGCTGTGTGTCTGCATGGAAGCTGAGCGAGAGTTCCACCCCCCTCTCACTAAGGGCAGAACTGTCAATTATGTGGCAGGAGAGTGTAGAGAAGGAATATGCTGTAGTGGATGAGCTGCTCTAGGCCCCATGAGGAATCAGCCCCTGGGAAAGTTAGGCTGTCTCCCAGGGAGACAGCAGCTCCCTGTGACTAGGGAATGAGTTTAATTCAGTGGAAGAACCATCGGAAGCCCGAGTGACCTCATCAAATTGAAGCCACATTCTCTGCACCTAGCTTCAACAGAGCTGAAATTCTGAGTTTGACTCCTGTCTGACTCATATACTAACTTTTTAGGAGCTCAAATGGAAAGAAACAGGGAAATGATGCTATTTGTCCTTTTAAATATCCATACTTGTTAGTAGTTAGGTGTTTCCAAAGACTGAAAGAGCCATAAAGGCAAGAAATTCATCTTTCTTTGAAGTGTTCCTGTGGTCCCTTCTGAGTCAGGATTTAATTTTCTATTTTTTTCTTTACAAAGTTTCTATAATACAAACAAAAGTAAAACATATTGTACCACACAGTTTCCTAAGGATGAAGACACATTTTGAAGATTATATGCATTCCTCCGACAGTAGAAATCTGGGACATTTGATCATTAGTCATACCTACCAGAAAATTCCTACCTTCCAGAAAATTGTTTGATTAAATAAACTAAGGAGAAACACATGAATACATACACACACACACACACACACACACATATATATATATAAATCAATTTTCCTCTCTGCTAAAATAAAATAATCTAGAGTTATTCTACCTCTCAGAATGCCCCACAGTGCTTCTTTAATTGATGTACTTCCAAATTAAAAAAAATACAATGCTTCTAATGGATTATTGAAACTGGGAATTGTCAGGAACATATTTTATAAAAATTGAATGGATTTTCATTCAGTCAACTCTAATGAAGAATCACTGGCTGTATTGCTTTGAGTTCAACTTTCTCTTTTTCATTAGTATTATTGAGTTCAGCATGATTAAATTTCTATGCTTCTCTCAATTTTAAATCCTATGAAATGTAAAGATTTTTAAATCTGGGACACGAACCATCGATTGTATTACATTCATTATTACCACGGAAGTGCAACAATCAAAGTGATCTGAAAACATTGCATAATCAAGCTTCACCCATGAACCACATGAGTTCTCTCTTACCCTTCTGGTGAATAGTGTCAGGCAGAAAATAAACTTAGCATGATCTGTTTAAAACATCAACATAGTATGCATTTTAATGTGACTAAATTCCCACAGCTCTATTAAGCTTTTTCCTCTTCTTTGTGCGTGAACCTATTATTTCCACTTCAATGACAGATATGAGTACAAATACTAAATTGAATACCTCTCTTTTATTAGAGAATTTTTGTTATCATAAGTAAAATTGAGCTGGTTCTCATTCAAGTCAACTATGTCTATGAAACAAGCTTTAGTCATGCATTAAATGAAGGCTCAAATAGCATTATGCCAGGAATTTGTTATTTGTTAAATACTGAGAACTTCCTTTCAATATGTCTATTGGCATGACAGTTAATGCAATAAGAAGATACAATAAAATGTTATAATGCTTCATTTATACCAATAGCTCCCACAGCACAGCAGTTCTTTAAATGGTGAGTATAACATTAATAAAAAGAATGACTGCAAACGCAGCATACTAGTGGCATGAAGGACTGGGATCATCACAGAATACGGGACACTGAATACGATTCCTCTGGTGAAATTACAGTACTACGGTACCAAATACTGCTTTAAAATTAATTTTCATTGATTTGGAAACTATTATGTGCATGGTGATACAGCTGAAATTGAGAAAAGAGAAAAGATAATTCAGACTCGAATTGCCCTCAGGTAGGCCAAATATAAGTTACTTGGATTGAACAGATTTAGGGCTTCTGTCCCTAAACTTAAATCCCTGAAGAGTGGACCCTAAAATGAAATCCTTTAAGACTGAAAGGCTTGGGAGTTCCACAGCCTTCAAAAAGCCTGCTTTTTTTTTGAGGAGCCTGATGAGAAGAACTGACTAACATGTAGTAGGTTGAAAGCAGTTATTTTAGAAAAGCACACACCAGTGAGTAACTGGTAGAAGGATCAACACAGGGAAGGAGGATGAGCATGGGAAGTGCAGAGTTGAAGATAAATTTCATGGCCATACCTGGATCAAGATCTCAAGAATGTGAGCTGTGGTTACAGCTTCCAAATGGCACTAAGACTTTGAAACCCTTAAAATGTATTCTGTTTGAACTGTGTTCTATCAGCATACTGTAACTCCATTTTACACAATTAGCTGGATTCCCCATTTCTGTGGTAGAGTATATCCCCAGGCCTGTTTTGAGAAAATACTGTGTTACAAGACCTAGTTTTTTACAAACATTCTGTTTAAGACTCACTCTGCAAGTTTTGCACTTGCAGTTGCTAATGAGAAGCCTCAAATTTAATAATACTGGGGCAGGATGCTATCTGTACTTAACTCCAGGAGCATCTGAATTCTCACACTTTGATTCCATCTTTCCTCTGGAGGGCTTGTTTTCCTTACGCACAGGTTACTGCAGACCAGTTAAAAGAAGACAAACAGTAGTCATCACCAAACAGCCATGGTCCCCAGAGTCAGCCCAGAAAAAGAGGAGAAAAACAATTTGCTAAACTGATCATAGAATGATTTACCAGTCAATTAAAGAACAATTTCCTGGCATGCCAGGGGATTTCAAACACTGATGAATTATACCAAAATTGCTTTCTTTATTTGCATTGCAAAAAACAGACAGATCACAGTTTTGTGTAAAGAGCTTCTTAATTTTGTAATTTTCTACATCCTGAACTTTTATTTTGACACAAGGGCTGTGTTCATTTAAAGCCAGACACTCAGGTACTCTCCAAGTATGCCACTGAAAAATTGAAATTGGGAATAATATATTGCCAGATGCCACCATCTACAAAGTCTCTCAAAAAGTGGTAGTCAAGTGTCACTTTGAAGAACACCTGTTAGACACTGTATATGAAATGAAATACTCTCTGAACATTTTAGCTTGTAAGCATGGTTTTTGAAATATTATAATTCACAACTATTATATGTAGGAACTTTTCATAGTAAGCCAAAGACATGTCAGTTTGACACTCACTTAGCACAAGGAATGACTCATGATGGAGGCTGACGGCATTTGATTGGCATTGAAACATGCCTGGAGTAATCCCCCTTGTTGGGTTGCTGCTTCAAATTTTGATGTGCGAGAATTTGGAAAGAAATAATCTTTGAACGAATATTTAAATTTACAGCTGGAACACATCAGTGTTTAATCTGAAACCTTGGAAGAGAACATGGCATTTAAATCTACTCCCCGTAATATGCTGGGACATTTAAAGCGAGAGAATGGTGCTTGAGAAAAACTTCCAAAATCATAGTTGCCTCACAGCTTCTTACTTAAATGAAAATGTATGATTACATAAAAAAATTAGACATATAATGCTATCTAATTTTAATATGAAAACTCAGTTTTGGCTATGTCAGTTATTCAAGTTCAAGATGATAGCTTCTTATACCCTTTGATTGACAATTACCTTTTTTGCATGTGATATCCTGTTTTTAAATGCTCTCTTGCCCCACTATTGAGCCTCTGTCTGGTCACATTCCTGTCATCCACCTTCTTTATCTGGCTCCTCCCTCTCCAGCTCCACTCTGCATCAGACCTAAATCCCCCCTTTTCAGGTGTCAGACACTTGGGGACAGCGAAATTACTCAAATTATCCAATCCACTGCGGGGAGACCTAGCTAACCCCACCTGCTTGCCATATATAAACACCCTCCTCCACTGACTCCCAGTTGCTCCTGCTGTCCCTGGGAGCAGCTTTCCACCTGGCCCTGCCTGGCAACTTCTCTCTTTTGGAGTCCTCAGTATTGAAGGAGAGTTCTGCCTTTCATCCACTAGTGTGTGTGTCCACCATCAAAAGAATCTTCAGATCTTACTAAGTAGAAGGCAACTCAGATACCTATGTTCGCTTGAGTCCTACTGCATCCGGTTTCTTCCTCATGGTGACATTGGAGTTGGGCTCCTTAAGGTCACCAGGGACCTAAATTGCTAGACACAGCAGTCAATCCTAGGACTCCTTTCATTCCATCCCCAGCAGAATTTGAACTAATTAATAATGCTTTCCTCACTGGCCTTCCAAGTTACTCGATTTTCAGGGTTCCTGTTCTGTCTCAGCTTCCTTTGCCATTCTTCCCCAACTCTGTAAGCTTTAAGGTCAGACGACCATTTGGTCCAAGTCCGTCTTCATTCTCATACATTCGCCACCCCGGTGAGCTCACCCATTGCCGTGGGCTTAAAGATGGTTAGTGCTTCCTGATGTACACGTCCAAGCTGGACCTAGCAGAACTCCACGTTGTGCACCTGTGCTCCCTTAAGTGGCATCTTTCAGATATATAATGGATATTTGAAACTTGCCAAACAATTCTCCATCTCTTTTACTAGCTTGTTTTTGGTTGCTTTTTGTTTCCTTGTTTGTTTCAATTTCTTCCAACTCAGTCAAGGGCAACTCTACTTTTCTGGTTGCTCAAGCACACACGTTCTGGAGGTTTTAGAATCCTGTCTATTATAACCCACATCCGGGTCGTGTGAAGTCTGCTCCCTCTGGCAGCATCTCCACACGTGGGTATTTCTCAGCAAGCTTGTTTTCTTTGGTCCTAAATGGTCTCCTTGCTTCTGTATCTCACTCCCTGTTCCCCTCCTAGTTTATTCTACTCATACCAGCAGCCAGAGGGGTTTTTAACAATGTAAAGTTGGTCATAATACCCTAAAAAATTCTTAAATAGCAGGTAAAATAAAACATCAACTTCTCCCAACGATCTTCCAAATATTCCCTTGTCTATCCCCCACCTTTCTGTCCTGACTCCCTCTGCCCAAGCTACCCTGGGTATTCCTGTTAGCTTCACCTTACTGGGAACCTGGCCACCTGAACATCTTTGAACCTGCCAATTCAGGCTCTGAACACTTTTGAGCACACCTGTGAATGTCCTCATCACCATCTCCTGAAGCGTGGCCATCACTGCTTTTCATCCTGAGAAGCTGATATCTCTTTTAGTGACTATCAGTCTTTCTTTTCCCTCTTTCTTAACACAGAAGCCTCATGCCCAATGAATGCTTAATATAGAGAAGACAAATGATTATACCTCTCTCTCTCTCAATGATGACTATTGATATATATTGACCTGCAGAAAATACTTTTATTTCATGGCAGAAAGAAGGTAATAAAACATTCCTATTTGCATTGTCTATTTTTATGATTTAACTAGAAAAATTATACATTAAGTATGCTTTCCATCTTTCACTTATAGTGACTGATTTAATCCCAGTGTAATAATAAAACAAATAAGAATATCAAAAACAAACACAATATTCTTAATTCACTTATGAACAGACAGCTTTATACACATCAAGACAGAAAATTCTTCCTGTTCCTCACCTTTTTCTAATATTAGCAGTATCTATTAATAAATATTTAATAAAAATTATTTGCCCTGTTTAGTACTCTAGAAAACAAGCGAATCTTAGCTGTAAATAATAGTTCGAATGTTTCTAGCACTGTAGAAATCTTTTCTCAGCCATCAGTAATTTTAAAGCAGAATGATTTGTGGCAATGGACCGCCATCATTCACGAATGTGCTGAAAGTCAACTCATGTATGCTTTATTTCATGTTTTGGTGTAAGATTTCTTGTGTAAACTCTGTTAAGTGTTTTAAATAACTATAATGAAAAATGGAAAACTGTGGAATTATCTGACAAGAATGTGTTATGACGACTGCTTGCAAAGAATGAAACTTTTTGGAAAAGCACACAAACTGGAATTCAAAAGGTGAGTTCATCATTGTGCATAGCTGAGAAACCACTTTTTATGCCTCACATTAAATGTCCCAATCTGTAGGTTTTTTTTTTTAAGAGAGAGAGAGACAGTGACAGAGAGAGAAAGAGAGAAGCAATTTTTACTTACTTTTCATGTGACTTTCATTTGTCTGACACTTTGTTGTCTACGTAGTGCTTGGGTTTGAACTTGAGTTCTTGAGCATATAAGGGAAGCACCGTAACCATTTGCCAAGCCACGGCTCCAGTCCCCCAATCTGTAGGTTTTTTTTTTAAAAAGTTGGTTGGAGCTGTCTTTTAGCATGTTAACAGCACTGGGTTCAATTACCAGCACCACAATAAATATAAATAAATAATAATAATAAAATAATAAATAGTAAATTAATAGTCACAAGCAAATATGTCTCACAAATGTTAGCTACCCTAACATGGATTCTTATGGGGGTGCAGAAAAGTGAGACAATCAATGGCCCCTGTAGCCTGGGATGCCAGGTCTCCACTTCAGCATTCGCCACCTGTCTGTGTCAAGTCTTACAACTCATCAGCAACTCCCTTTTCCTCTTCAATTCATGATATTCCTTTGCAAGTAGCGTTGCTAAATACCTAGACATCTTCAATGCAATGCAAAATATACAACCTTGCCTTTCCACAGAGAGGGCCAAGAGTACCTAAGAACATTTGCTTCATTCTAGACTGATGCCATGCACTAAACAGAATCCCAGAGGAAGCAGTCTCCTGCGGTACCATTGAGAGCAGGGACTCATGACCTTCCTACATTGATTGTGAGTAACGTGGAAGCATGTGCTTTACTCCATCACTGAGATTGTCTTCATTGTTACAGAAATAAACATTAAATACCATTGTTTATGCGTATTTAAACAGTTTCTTCATGCAGACCTAATAAGAGATGAATTTTAAATAGGCAAAACAACTCATTCCATTTGGAATCCCTAATTGAAAATCCTTTTGGAATTTATCTCACGGTTACAATTCTTGTTTGCTGCAATTTGAGGTACTCCATAATTAATTTCAACTTATAAGGATGCAGGGGTGGACTGAGAACACTAAGACAACCTAGATCAGCTAATGAAAGGATAAGTGTGGAAAGTACCATGTTAATGAAGGTTATTGTTGGAATAAGTTGGCTTTTCCAAAGGCCAACCGAAAAAAAAAGGCAATAATAATACTTAAAATATAAATGTGTTGATATTTGTTTGGCTAACACTCCCCGCACTAGATTCTGTGAAGCAAACAGACTTGCCCACAAATTACAAAGTGTGCAAAAAAGACACTAATTACTGTAGCTTTGTGGAAACGTATCAGTGAATGAGCTGTCAAAGACACTAACAAAGTCGCCTAAACCAACAATAAAAGAAAAGCTCTTCCAAGGCCAAACAACACCTAGAATCTGTCTCATTATTTCCAGTGTGCTGGCTGCTCACTGAAAAAGCGTAAGTACTTCATCTAGAGTTCAGGTTGAGTTTGCACCATTTAAATGCTCATACTTTAGATCAGGTTGAGTTTGCACCATTTAAATGCTCATACTTTAGCTCAGGTTGAGTTTGCACCTTTTAAATGCTCATACTTTGCTTTTCATTTTTAATTGCACTGAATCAGGGGAACATAAATAGGAACTTAAAGACGAGAATGCTGACTATTTTAGTTTTCATAAAGACTTGTGGAACTACAGCAAACGCCTGTAGCTGTCTAGAAATCTCCATATTGCATCAGCCATTATTTTACAATTTCAGGAACATTCTGGAAGGTATAGCAGATGAACTGTCACGTAAATATAGAAAAAATTAGTGAACAGACTGAGTGAGGAAGATCCAAGACTCATCTCCCCACTAAGGGTAGGCATCATCCAATTTATTAAGGGCCTGAAGAGAGCAAAATGACCAGACAAAAAATTCTACTGCTGAGTGAAATCTTCGTGAGCTGGGGCATCTAATGTTGCCCTCTCATATCAGAACTATTGATTCTGAGACCTTCAAATTACATCTCTGGGCCTGTGGGAAGGCGTTCAGGACATAATTGATAGGACCCCATTCCCAAGCAGCCCTACTCAGGACAACTAGGGGAGGTTCCTGCCTGGAGCAGCCCCACCTACCTATGCCCTGTGTTCCCGCTGGGTCTGTTTGAGTCCAACTGGAAGGCGCTCAGGACGCCACCGGTAGGACCCACGTCTGGAGCACTACTGCTCAGGACCAACCAGGGGAGATTCCCCTCCTGGAGCAGCCCCTGTCTACTGATGCCCCACGAATCTTTTGGGGCCTGTTTGAGTCGTGCTGCAAGGTAGGTCTACATTTTGGTAGGTTCAGATTTGCAACCTTGAGCCTGGAACCAAAAGGTAAAGCAACACCAGAACCCAGGCAGAAACAGCATCTGGAAGAAGGTGATCATCCAAGAGTTGGTGGATGATCTGACCATTTGTCCTGCAAGGAAAAACCACCTGGAGAACTGCCAGATTTCCCCTCAGAAAATCTCAATTCATAGATCCACAGGAAACTCTTCCAAATGAAGAATCAAAGAAGGAGAGGTTCATCTGAAACCCAGAACTCCCCCAAAAAGGGTACCATGGATAAGGGTCGAGATGAAAATCTTGAAAATATTATCAATGGTTTGATTACTAAAAGGAAAAAGGAACTAAAAAAAGATATAATGAAGAGACTAAGTGAGAAGACTGAAGAGATGAACATCTCTGTTATCAAAGAAATAGACATACTCAAAAAGGAAGTAATAGAGCTAAAATCTGCAGTCAATGACATGAGACGAACCATGGAAGAATTTAATAATAAACTAACTTCTACAGAAAACAGAACCTCAGCTTTTGAAGAAAGAACTTCTGACAGTGAGGACAGGCTGAGCAAGCTAGAGCACATGGAAGACAGAAAAGAAAAACTCACAGAACATGAAAAGAATTTTTAAAATGTCTGGGATGAAATGAGAAGAAACAATTTAAGAGTAATTGGCATACAGGAAGTAATTGAAACACAAACAAATGGGATAAGGAATATTCTCAAGGAAATTGCTAAAGAAAATTTTGCCCATATAAAAATAGAGTCAGATATCCTCATCCAGGAAGCTTATAAGACATGCAATAAGCCTAATCAAATGATAAGCTCACCAAGACGCATCATATTCAAAATGTGCAACAGGGAAATCAAGGAAAGAATATTGAAAGCAGCAAGGGAGAAACACCAAAACACATTCAGAGGCAAAACAATCAGAACCACATCTGACTTTTCAGTTCAGACTCTGGAAAGTGAGAAGATCTTGGAAGGAGATCTTTCAATGCGTGAAGGAACACAACATGTACCCAGGAATACTCTACCTAGGAAAACTCAGCTTCAAATTTGAGGGAGAAATAAGAACTTTTCATAACAACAAACTTGTAGCATTCGTGAACAGAAAGCCAGCATTACAAAGAATTCTCAAAGATAAACTCCAGATACAAGTACAAGCTAATATTCTTCAAGACCCACAATTAGAGGAAATTCAATAAAGGTACATGCTATCAACAGACAACTAAGACAGCATAGAACTTACTAATAAAAACACAATGAATATGAACCACAACCACAAAATAATTCTAACACTAAAATGGTCTCAATGCACCAATCAAAAGATACAGACTACCAGATTGGATCAAAAAACGAAATCCAACAATATGCTGCTTACAGGAAATCAACCTTATAGCCAGTGACACCCACAGATTAAGGGTGAAAGGATGGAAAAAATCTACCAGGCATATGGCCCAAGACAGCAAGCTGGAGTTGCAATTCTTACATCTCACAAAGTGGATTTCAAACAGAAATTAATCAAAAGAAATAAAGACGACCACTACATCCTAGTAAAGGGAACAATATAACAGGAGGAAATAACCATAGTAAATATATACTCTCCACACATCAATGCTCCCAACTATGTGGAAAAAATACTCCAAGATATAAAATAGATCATCAAAGCAAAGAAACAATAAAGAGATCTCCAGTCTAAACAACACCTTAAATCAAACAGTCCTAATAGCTATCTACAGAATATTCCACCCCAAATTTGCAGAGTATACCTTCTTCTCAGCAGCACATGGGTCCTTCTCCAAAATAGATCATATACTAGTTCACAAAGGAAATCTCAGCAAATATAAAAAAGTAGATTTTTCCATGTGTCCTATCAGACCATCATGCCATGACCCTAATAATTAACAGCAAAAACCATGGCATAAAACACACATATATGTGGAGATTGAATAACACCCTATTAAATGAAGAATGGTCCCAAGAAGACATGAGAATAGTAAATAAAGAATTCTTGGAAGAAAATTAGAATGAGGACACAACATATCTAAACCTCTGGGACAGCATGAAAGCATTCTTAAGGGGAAAATTTATTGCACTGTGTGTCCACATTAAGAATCAGGAGAGGCTTGATTGGTGGCTCAGTTACAGCGCTTGCCCTGCATGCGCAAGTACACAGGTTCAAACCCCAGTACCCACATACACAACTAAGTGTCAGAGCAACGAGAGCTATGTGAAAAACTCAATAAAAATTGATTCTGTCTCTCTCTCTCTCTCTTTCTCTCTCTCTCTCTCACTGTCCTTCTCTCTTAAAAAAAAATCAGGAGAGATCCCTAACAAATAAACTTAAGTTCCAACTCAGAGCTCTACAAAAGGAAGAACAGTCTAATCCCAAAGCCAGCAGAAAACAGGAAATAATTAAGATCAAAGCTGAAATCAATGAAATTGAGAACAAAAAAAAAACAATAAAAAGAATTGATGAAACAAAGAGATGGTTCTTCAAAACAATAAATAAAATTGACAGACTCCTAGTAAATCTAACTAAAAGAAGGAGAGAATCAAAGCAAATTAACAAAATCACTAATGATAAGTGGGTGATCACCACTAACCCCATAGAAATCACATGGATTATCAGAACATATATTTTAAAACTATACTCCTCTAAATCATATAATCTGGATGACACAGACAAATTTCTAGACACATACAGGATCCCCAAATTGACATAGGATGAAACTGAAATCCTAAACAGCCCAATAACAGGTACCAAAATCCATACAGCAATTAAAAGCCTTCCAAAGAAGAAAAGCCCAGGACCTGATGGATTCACTGCAGAGTTTTACCACATCTTTGAACAAAAGCTAACACCTCTCCTTATGAAGCTATACCAAGAAACTGAAAAAGGGAGAACTCTCCCAAACACTTTTTATGAAGCAACCATAACTCTAATACCAAAACCCCACCCAACACATCAAAAAAAAAAGAAAACTACAAACTAATATCCCTCATGAATATCAATGCAAAAATCCTTAATAAGGTTCTTGCAAACAGCATTCAAAAACACATCAAGAAAATAATTCATCATGATCAAGTGAGCTTCATTCCTGTTATGCAAGGCTGATTCAACATATGCAAATCAATACATGTAATTCATCACTTAAACAGAATTAAGGACAAAAATCATATGATCATTTCAATAGATGCATAAAAGGCTTTCGATAAAATCCAGCACTCATTTATGCTCAAAACTCTCGAGAAAATAGGGATCAAAGGAACTTAACTTTGTAAAGGCATATATGCCAAACCCTCAGCTAGTATAATACAAAACAGAGAAAGGTTGAAAGCATTTCCACTGAATTCATGAACAAGACAAGACTGCCTGCTTTCACCATTTTTATTCAATATAGTCCTCGAGACCCTGGCTGGAACAATCAGATAAGAGGAAGAAATCAAAGGAATAAGAATAGGAAGAGAAGAAGTCAAACTATCCCTTTTTGCTGATGACATGATCCTATATCCAGAAGATCCAAAAAACTCCACCAGAAAACTGATAGAGCTTATAAACAGATTTGGCAAAGTAGCAGGCTATAAGATCAACACCCATAAATCAACAGCTTTCCTATATGCCAATAATAATAGGGAAGAAGAAGAAATTAGGAAATCAGTCCCATTCACAATATCCTCTAAAAGAATAAATACTGGGGAATTAATCTAACAAGAGAAGTAAAAGACCTCTACAATGAAAATTATTGAACACTGAAAATAGAAATTTCAGAAGACCTGAGATGACGGAAAAGTGTTCCATGCTCTTGGTTAGTCACAATTAACATAATTAAAATGGCCATTCTGCCAAAAGCACTGTACAGATTCAATGCAATCCCCATCAAGATTCCAATGTCATTCCTTGTAGATACAGAAAAAGCAATTCTCCAATTCATTTGGAACAATAAGAAACCCAGAATAGCCAAAATATTACTGAGCAAGAGAGATGAAGCAGGTGATTTTGTACAACACCAGATCTAAAGCTATACTATTGGGCTGTAGTATTAAAAACAGTATGATATTGGTATCAAAATAGGAATGAAGACCAATGGAATAGAATAGAAGACCCTGAGACAAAGCCCCAATCTTTAAACATCTTTAAACATCTGATCTTTGACAAAGGGGCTCAAAATATAACATGGAAGAGAGACAGTCTATTCAACAAATGGTGCTGGACAAACTGGACAGCTACTTGCAGTAATTTGAAATTAGATCCTTATCTCTCACCGTGCACAAAAATCAATTCTAAATGGATCAAGGAATTAGGAATTAAGCCAGCTACCATACATCTGGTAGAAGAAAAATTAGGACCAACACTCCAGCATATGGGAGTTGGTAATGACTTCTAAACAAGGATCCTAAAGTGAAATAATTACATTCTAAAATCCATGAGTTGGATGCATTAAGCTAAAAAGTTTCTGTATAGCCAAGGAAATAGTCAAGAGACAACCTACAGAATGTGACAGCATCATGGCCTGTGATCCCTCTGACAGGGTACTAATATCCAAAATTTATATCAAACTCAAAAAAAAAAA
>PVKS010045904.1:0-13562 GCA_004027875.1 Aplodontia rufa
TTTTTTTTTTTTTTTTTTTTTAAAGAAAGAGGGACAGTGAGAGAGACAGAGAAAGACAGAAACAACTTTATTTAGTTTTACACATGTCCTTAGTTGCTCCAACACTTAGTTGTGTACGTGGTGCTGGGGTTTGAACCCGGGTCCTCGTGCTTGCCAGGCAAGCGCCGAAACCGCTGAGCCACCGCTCCAGCCCTCTAGTGAGCTTTCTTAGTAAACAACATTTCCCATGTGTTATCAATCACAACTTAATGCTGGAGAAATTAAGCAAATCTAATGTGATTATATGAAGAAGATTCTTGGGAACTTATGCCTGTTTTCCTCTGGGCCTTGCTCTGTGTGCCTTTTTTCTCTGCTAATCTTGCTTCAAATCCTATGCTGTAATAAATTTTACTGTGACTACAATTAATATGCTAAGTCCTAAACAGAATCACTAAATGTGGGGGTGGTCTTGAGGACTGCTAAATATGATAGTGTCAGAAATGGGATACCCCAGACCACTTCACTAAACACAGCAAAAACACTGGAAAAGAAAAGATAAGAAAGGATAAAGCAGTAGAGTATGACGAACCTTTGGTGCCTGAGTTGCTATGGAGTCACCTATAACAAAAACATCGGGGGAGCTGCCTTCTATTATGAGAGGTAAAAGTTGCCTATGAAATTTGAAAGTGATAGACTGATATCAGGAGAGCTGGCTGTACCAACGCATAGATCCTGCTGTACCAACTCTATCTCCTTTTTATTCTAGTCAGAATATGTGCCAAGCTTCAATATGACCCCTCACCTTCCATAAATGCAAATTTTACTGCTAGGGATTTGAATAAATTTTCAATAAGAAAAATAAATTTAAAAAATTGTTTTATGGCTATTGCATGTGTATGATAAAACTGATATAAAATGTTATACAATTGCAATTTCATAAATCCTAGGGGGATCATTTCCCAATCAGAAAAAAGCTGAAGAGAAACAAAAAAGCATTAATGGGACCAAAGCCCTCTGTTTTTGTTGCTGGTGAACAGACTGAATATTTTTATTTTGGGGAGGTACCGGGGTGGAACCCAGGGGTGTTTAACCACTGACCCACATTCCCAGCCTGAACAGACTGAAATTTAAACACTTCAAATATCACAAAAAAGAGTTAAGTCTCCATAATTTTCTATTAGCCTCTGCCAAAAACAAGACAACAAAAAATGAGAGTCAGGGCTGGAGCGGTGGCTCTGCAATTACAGCGCTTGCCCCACGTGTACGAGTGCACAAGTTCAAACCCCAGCACCATGTACACAACGAAGTCTTGCAGCAATGAGGGCCACATGAAAAACTAAATAAAAATTTTTAAAAAATGAGAGTCAACCTCTAGATATAGATACACTTTTGGAGTTTTAAAACCAATCTTTCATTGCTAATGAGTTCTGAAGAAATCAGATGTGTAACCCTTAGCGACTGATGTTTCACCCTGATGTGCATGTTTCTGAGTGGATCAATTTAGACACTAGATTAAGGTAAAAGAATCTAAGCCTTGATTGTCACTTGAACTTGGACCACAGCTGCCTGGCCTTGCTGTCTCTGCTTGGTTACTGAAAAAGACTAGATGGCAGCTTTTTTGAAGTTCTGAATTCACGGATCCTAATTGCTCAGGCCTGACTCTAAGCTGAAATCTGTACTGTCTGATATGGGCCATTTCAGCCATAACATGAGCTCTGCTGAACTGAAAAAGGGATATAGTCTCAGAGAACACAACTCAGACTCTGAGAATGTTACAGATTTAGGACTCTCCTCTGTGGGCCTTAAACTATGAAAAATATCAAGGGATGCTAGCTGGACTGTCTGGGTCAAATCCAAATGCTCTCAGGAAAGGGTTTATTCTCTGATGGGATGATCTGAAACTGGCCTGCTGATCAACTCTATATTTCTGATGTAGTGGTCAACTGCATTCCTAATTTCTTATTCTTGCCAAAAGCTGCAAGTTTATAGGAGGGTATAATATCACAAGCAGTATGACTCCTCCACCTACTCCAAACAGACTGAATTCTGGATTCCCTCTAGGAATATCTCATTCCTACTGACGTGTGTTCTGGTTTCCTGATTAATTGTAATTTACAAGAACAGACCCATAACCTGACTCTACTTCCTTTGCCTTTCTCCTGATGTATCCACTTTAGTGAGGCAATCTGATTATTAAATATAGCTTTCTCTAAAAAGGATTGTTGTTTTCGTAGAGTAATTATTAGATAATTGTTCAGAAAAAAACAATGAGGGGTAATTATGTAAGTCCATTATAAAGTTTTGAAAATTTAGTTGTTCATCCTGTCAAATTTCTGAACATGCTGTAATGTGTCTTTCTGATCAAATCACACAGACAAGACTCACAAACACATATTCGCAGTGCTGAGGATTTCAGAATCACAGCTTACATGATGACAGCCATAGTCTTTTACTGTTAAGTAACTATATTCTTTGATGTAAGGAAAATCAATGAAAATCTGGGGATACTTTATTATTTTCCTGTCCCTCGCTTGTATTCTGCTGACTGAATTTAAGAAACAGTGAAACATACTATTACAAAAGAATTCAGAAGGAAGTGAACCTATCCTAAAGGAGTTTTGTAATATTTTTAATTGTATTATACAATTGAAATATACAATTCTAATGTTCTTTATGTTTAAAGCCAGGCATTAAGAGTCCAGAAAACATTGTGGCTCTGCCAAGTCTAAAAGGTATCTTCTTGAGGTTGGAGCAGTGGCTTGGCAGTTACAGCACTTTCCTAGCATGCACGCGTACCCAGGTTCAAACCCCAGCACCCATGTATACAACTAAGTGTCAGAGCAACAAAAGCCATGTGAAAAACTAAGTAAAAAAGGATTCTTTCTCTCTCTCTCTCTCACTGTCCTTCTCTTTAAAATAAAAATAAAAATAAATAAATAAATGGTGTCTTCTTGTGATAAATACTTTAGAGTAATATCTTCCCTGACACTGTATCATAACCAGTTTTTTGTTTGTTTTTAAGGAGAGAGGGGAGGAGGGAGGGAGGGAAGGAGGGAGGGAGGGGAGGGGGAGAGGGGGAGAGAGAGAGAGAAAGAAATAATCAACTTTATTTTTTCATCTGGCCTTTGCTTCTCCAACACTTAGTTGTGTATGTGGTGCTGGGGTCTGAGCCTGGGTCCTCGTGCATGCCAAGCAAGTGCTCCAAACTCTGAGCCACTGCTTCAGCCCATAAGCTGTTCTAATAATAAGGGGTATTTCTCCTTTAAACCCATTTGACAAAACCTACTGAACAAAAACTTCATGTAAGGTAAAGGAAGAAATATGTTGAAAGAAAATACCCACAATCAATGGAGGTAATGTTGCTTTCAGTCAAAGGAGATGGATTTAGCAGCTAAGACATTTTAAAAGAATTTATAACATGATTACATTTACAACCTAAGTTCAGTTTTTAATGATTTTGCAAAAAGGCAATAATCAGACACCTTTACAGACCAAGGGACTACAAATATTTTCCTCCATTATATTCCAATACTACCTAACAACTTGCTTTACTCTTAAAAAAAGGGAGAGATTGAAAGAGAGAGATAGAGAGAGAGAATTAATTTTATTTATTTTTTTCATCTGACCTTTGTTTCTCTGACACTTAGTTGTGTATGTGGTACTGAGGTTTGAACCTGGGTCTATGCACATGACAGGGAAACACTCCAACTGCTGAGCCACCGCTCCATTCCCTACCCAACAACTTTTACATCCTTCTCTGGTAAGAAGAGTTTCAGGAGAGTGAGCTTCCATCTCAGTCATGACATGGGTTAGTAGGACTGGTTCCACTTAGGGGATGGAGCAATTCAATGGAAAAGGATAGGTTTTTCAAGAAAAGGCATTGATACAACTATACAACCACATGTGGAAACAAACATTCCCTGGGGCTGGGAGTATATATAGATCAGTGGTAGGACATCTGCCTAGATTGCACTAAGACCACAAACAAGTAAATAAAAACCAGAAACATTCCATCTTTGAACTATCTTCTCAGGACCCACCCTTATCTCGAAAACAGAGAAGTACACTGAGGGAATTCCTTTATCTGCTCATTGCCAAGCTTATAAAGACTATCTTGCACTTAAACAATAATGGCTTCTCTATTTCCTTCTGTTACAATGAAAGTATATCACTTGCAAGGCAAAGGCATATATTCTACTTGTGCTATGAATCTCTTCCTTTTCAAGAACTTTTCCATCCTTTTCAAAAATAATGTTCTTTACCTTAGCCTATTCTTATGCTACCAACTCCCTAGAATCCAGAGAATGATATAGGCTTAAATCACCAATCAATGGCAAACATGTTCTATTCCATCTTTAGAAAATATCCTTGAAAAAAAAATAGTTTTGAACCCTACCTAACCGCCCCCCACACCATGTTAAATTCCAAATGCACTGCAGATCCACATATGAGACATATGAGAGGTCAAACAATAATACTTTTGGAAGAAACCACAGAGAACTACATTTTCATGACCATAACATAAGTAAAGATACTTTTCACAAAACAAATCTCTAGATTTTTCAGGAATGTATATATCACTTGGGAATATGATAGAAGAAATGAACTCTCATACACAACATATGCCAAGTGTGAATCATTATAGTCACATTGGAAAACTGTTTGGCAATACCAAATTAAGCATATGCATATCCTAACATCTGGCAATTTCACTCCTGGGTATATATCCCACAGATATTTGTACACAAATATATTTAAAAACACTGGTACAAGAATATTCATGAAACAATATGGAGAAATATGCTTTGAGGAAAAGACAACAAACACATTAGCACATATTATATGATTCAATTTATATAAAGAACAACAACAAAGGCAAAGCTATATTGTTGAATCATAATTCTGGTTATTTTTGGAAGGCAGAATTTTGACTATATGACAGATGAGACAGATGCATGAAAGAGGCTTCTGTGGTACTGCTTTAACCAAATAATAACCAAATATATGCTCTTTACATATATTTGGTTATCTCTCTACATAACTACTACACATACATACACACACTGATAAATCCCAACTTTATAAATGCAGACTTTTGTTCTGAAGTCCAGATTACTGTATCAATACGTAGTTAATATCTTGTAAGAAATGGACACTTCAAATAACATTTCCTCTTGATCTTTTCCATCAATCTGTTCTCTTCCATCTTTACACATCTCAAAAATGACATTACCATTTAGTCATTCAGTGCAGTAACAAAGTAAGTCAACCTTGAATCTTTTCTCACAATACATTCAAGAGTAAGCATTCTCAGTTCCATTATAAAAAGACATGCATTGTGAATATGACCAAATCTCACCATCTCTTGGACAACCCTAATTCTGGCCACCTTCACTTCATTCCTCAACAACTTTGACAGCACTCTAATTGGTTTTCCATTTCCACCTCTGCCCTGACACCTTAATAATCTATGTTCTATACAGTAGCCAGAGGTTTATTTTGTTTTGCTTGTTAACATAATGGCATGAAGTGGCAAATGGAATAGAATCCAAATGCCTCTCACCCTTTGCTCAGTATGCTATAGCCACATAGGCTCCTTTTGAATATGCCAATTTTTTTCTTTCCTTTTTTCTTTTTTGTTTCTATTTTTGTATGTGTTTGCTTAAATCTCAGGATCTTTGCATACATATTTGCTTCTGCCTAAAGCACTTAGCATTACTCTCCCCTCTATTCCTCACAGGCTTAAACATCTTCTCATCTTTCCATTTATGTCTTAAATATGATATCCTCAGAGATACTTTCTTTGAACACCATATCTGTATACATTACTTCTGCCCTTACACTGTTATCATTTTTTCATTCTTTTTTTTTTATTAGTTCAACACAGACTTCCATATTGGAGGGAACTGTTACATAGCCATGCATACATGAATATTGACAGTAAGATATTAAATTGAAATCGATCCTAGACTAGGATCTACCTGCTCTTCATCCATTTCCTGAACTCCTGTCTCCTCTATAATTCCACCATATTACAGTTTGAACTGAATATATATCTATAGCTATAATATATATATATCATATATAATCTATATACTATATATATCATATATAATATACATCTATAATATATATATATATGTATATATAATTGCTGACATTTTTGAGGTTGTCTGCCTGCCTGTGTATAGCTAGGCTTCTAATGGGAGTTGAATATTCCCTGTTGTATTGCTAGTCCCCATTATCCCTCCTTGCCCTCCCTGCCTACCTCCCTTCCTCCCCCTACCTTCTTAGGTATGGTTTACCCAGCTTATGTGGAGTTTCAACTATTTTGAGTTTATTACTTAACCTCAGCTGACTATCATTCTGTCGGAGGTTTTACACTAGCTTCCACATATTAGAGAAAATATTTGGCCCTTACGTCTCTGAGTTTGGGATATTTCACTTAGCATATTTTTTCCCATCTCCATCTATTTGGCTGCAAAAGACATGATATTGTTCTAATAACAGAATAGAACTCCATTGTATATATATATACCACAATTTATGAATCCATTCATCCAGCAAGGGGTATGTAGGTTGGTACCATAGTTTAGCCCTCATAAACTGAGCTGCTATAAACACTGATGTAGCTGTGTCTCTGTAGTGTGCCAATTCTAGCTCTTTTGAGAAAACACCCAGGAGTCGGAAGCTGGGTCGTAAGGTAGTTCCAACCCTACTTTCTTGAGGAGTCTCCAATGCTTTCCAGAGTGGTTGTACCAGTTTGCAGTCCCACCAGCAGTGTTAGTGCTCCTTTCTCTCCACAACCTCTGCAGCATCTGTTATTGTTTGTATTCGTCATTTTTGCCACTCTAACTGCAGTTAGGCAGAATCTCAGTGAAGTTTTGATTTGCATTTCTCTGATTGCTGGTGATGTAGAACATTTTCTCATGTATTTATTGGCTTTCGGGACTTCCTCTGTTGAGAAGTTTCTGTTCAGTTCTCTAGCCCATTTATTGATTGGATTATTTGTGCTTTTGGTGTTTTGCTTCTTTGTATATTCTGTATATTACTCCCCTGTCAGAGGCATAGAATGCAATGATTTTCTTCCATTCTGTAGGTTCTCTCTTCATACTCTTGACTAAATCTTTAGCTGAGCGTAAGCTTTTCAGTTTAATGGCATCCCACTCATTGATTCTTGGCTTTAATTCTTAAGCTATGTGAGGCTTGTTGATAAAAGAAGTTCCTACACTGATGTTGTGGAGTGTTGATACTTTTTCTTCCAGCTACTGCATAGTTGCTGTTTTGATTCCTAATTCTTTGATCCATTTCGATTTGATTTTTGTGCAGGGTGAGAGGTATCTAGTTTCAGTTGTCTGCACAGGGCTGTCCAGTTTGTCCAGCATCATTCATTGAACAGGCTGTCTTTCCTCTATATTATATTTTTGCCCCCTGTGTCAAATATCAGATGGTTAAACACTTGTGGATTTGTTTCCATATCTTCTATTCTGTTCCTTTGGTCTTCATTTCTGTTTTGATACCAATACCATGCCGTTCTTTTTTTTTTTAACTATAGCCCTATAATATAATTTTAGGTCAGGTATTGTGATATCTCCAGCTTCCACTTTCTTGCTTAGTAATGTTTTAGTTATTCCAAGTATAATGTTGGCTATGGGTTTGTCATAAATTGCTCTTACAAAAATAAAGTGTCTTCCTTTAATTCCTATCTTCTCAGAGTTTTGAGCATAAATGGGTGTTGAATTTTATCAAAGGCCTTTTCTGCATCAATTGAGATGATCATATGGTTTTTATCTTTTATTCTGTTTAAGTGGTGGATTACATTTATTGATTTGTGTATGTTGAACCAGCCTTGTGGTCCTGGAATGAAGCCCATTTGATTGTGATGTATTATCTTTTTGATGCGATTTGCAAGAATTTCATTTTTTGCATCTGTGGTCATTAGGGAAAACTGGTCTGTAGTTTTCTTTTCTTGATATGTCTTTGTTGGATTTGGTATCAGGGTTATATTTGCTTCATAAAAACTATTTGGGAGGGTTCCATCCCTTTCAATTTCATGGAACAGCTAACTAAAGAGATGTGTTAATTCTGTAAAAGTCTGGTAGAATTCTGCTGAGAATCAATCCATCAGGTCCTGGGCTTTTCTTTTTTGGAAGGCCTTTGATTCTATTTCAATTTTGATACCCAAGACTGGTTTATTTAGATTTCCAATGTCCTCCTGTGTTAATTTGGGGGTGTCCTCTATGGTATTTGTCCATGTCTTCCAGATTATTAAATTTAGAGGAGTACAGTTTTTCAAAATAAATTCTGATAATCCTCTGGATTTTGGTTGAATCAGTGGTGACATCTCCATTTTTGTCTTTGATTTTTTTTATTTGCTTCACTTCATTCTTTTGGTGAGGCTAGGGGTCTGTTGATTTTAATTTTTTAAAGAAAAATTGTATTATTTTTTGTTTTTAATTTCACTGATTTCAGCTCTGACCTTTGTTATTTCCTGCCTTCTGTTGGATTTTGGATTGGATTGTTCCTCATTTTGTAGGGATTTGAGTAGGAGCATAAGTTTACTTATTTGGTCTCTCTCCTGATTATAAAGGTACTCAGTGCTATAAATTTACTTCTTAATAATGGTATCATACTGTCCCATAGATCAATAGATTTTGTCATCATTCCATTCGTTTCTAAGAATTTCTTGATTTCTGTACTCATTTCATCTTTAACCCATTCTTCATTTAAGAGGGTATTTATTCAGTCTCCAAATATTTATGTACTTTCTATTGTTTTTCTTACTGTTAATTGCTAAGGTCTTACCGTTGCGGTCTGACAGGATACATGGGATTATATCAGCTCTTTTGTATTTGCTAAGATTTCCTTTGTGGACTAGGATATGATCTATTTTGGAGAAGGATCCACGTGTTGCTGAGGAGAAGGTAAATTCAGCTGATTTGGAATGGAATATTCTGAAAATATCTGTTAAGTCCAAAAAATATGGAACACTTCATGAATCTGTGTGTCATCCTTGCTCAGGGGCCATGCTAATTAATCTTCTCTGTACAGATCCAATTTTAGTATATGTGCTGCCAAAGTGAGCACCACTGTTATCATTTAATCTATGTGTCCCTCAAATCATTTTCATTTTATTTTTCATATGTTTAATAGTGGTCTGCCCCACTAAATAATAAACTTGCTGAGGGCAGAAGCCTTGATTATTTTACTTACTGGTATAAAACTAACACTGAGCATTCTGACACATTAAAAGTGCTTAATAAATATCTATTGAAAGAGAAGAGATTCCATCCTGAAAGTATTCTCTTCCTCCTCTAAATTCTTATCACTGTAAATACTGATCTACTTCATATCTATAATGTATTTTTCCAATTAGTGTTTAAAATCTATTTTTTAAAGGTATAATGTATACCTAAGCCCTCTGTGTGCCTCAATTCCTTTCCTTACCTTTGTCTCACAGAAATCTGAGGTTTATTTTTTTAAAAAAAGCAATTAATCTACCTGTTCATCTGTAAAATTGACCAAATAAGTGGAGGTTAATCTTATAGTAGAACAGTATGCATTAGCTAAAACAACAAAATAACTTATATGTACATTCCAATTAAATTGTAAACTTGTGGTAAGACTAGCTTTATGGTTCTTTGTATTTCTCACATTACAGTGAGAAATACATATTTTCCAAATCAAAAATTACGACAAACAAGTTGAAAAATATAGAAGCTTGGGGCTGCAGTGGTGGCTCAATGAAGTTTTGGCGCTTGCCTGGCAAGCACGAGGACCTGGGTTCAAATCCCAGCACCACGTACACAACTAAGTGTTGGAGCAACTAAGGCCATGTGAAAAACTAAATAAAGTTGTTTCTCTCTTTCTCTATCTCTCTCAGTGTCCCTCTCTCTTTAAAAAAAAAAAAGAAAGAAAGAAAGAAAAAAAATATAGAAGCCAAATAAATTACACAAAATCACATCTACGTATAGATTTTCTGGAACATGTGTTCAGTGTATCCACAAACAACAGACTAGTGCTGAATATAGAAGTCTGTATCTATTTATGTATATATGTTCATATTTGCAGGCTGTAACAAAAACTATCAGCTAGGACTCAACTGACAACACTTTACCAAGTCAGCAGCTTCTTTACAGCAAATTCAGGCAGGTCTGAAACTTGAAAGATGTGTTAAGAATTAACACTTCCAGGCCGGCTTCCGCTCCTCCTATCTCTGCCCCGGCAGCGGCTTCCTTCTCCGCAGCCCAGAGTCGGTCTCCGGGAGCAGTGGCGCAGCTGCTCCTGGCCCCCAGCACTGCGCCCCCACAGTACAGGTTAAGGCTAAACATCTCTGGATGCCACTGCCCTCAGCGGTCTGCTGGAGGAAAGCAGTGGAGGCCTGGACTCTACCTGAAGGAAGCGGAAGTGAGGAGTGAGAGAGTCATTTAAGAGGCTAACTAGAGACTGAAGGAAGATGGTGGTTATCCCAGAGACACTGACCCCGTGAAGCTCCCGAGAGTCAGCTCAAGCTGCACGTCGGCACGTGGATTCCCACGTCTTGCAGAAAGCGCTGGGGAGAGATTGCTACCAAACTAGTCGGCGGCCCATCACCATTGTGACGTGTCCCGGAGGGCAGGGCGAGTCTTCCACCCCTAGCCCCAGCGTGTAACCGGCCGCAAGAAGCTTTGAATATATGGGGCAGCTTGGGTTTCAACTAAGCTTCTGAGTTCCTCACATAGCCAAGGCTGTGTAGTCCTGGGCACCTCAAGAAGGTCCCCTTCTAGTGCTTGTAACAGAGAAACAAAAAAACTCTAGAAAGACCTGCCCCTTTCCCTGAGGTCCTTAGCCAACAGCACTAAATAGCTCCTGAGCCCTCTGGGGATCACAAGACACGCAGAGTGGGCCACCACTGATCCTGAGGAAGCGAGACTCAGGCTAGCCACTCTACTTGGATCAATCAGAGTCCCACGGCCTCTATAAAAGGAGCAACTCGATTACCTACAATTTCTGAGCCCCAGACCCAAGAAATATCTGGAGTGTAGACTGGCTGGAAACAACCAACTCAGGCTTCTGCCCAGGGGGAGTCAAATACCCCTTTACTACAGAAAATTTCAGAGAAGATCCTCTAAGAAAATCCAGGCCACCGGACTCAACCAATCCGCTTCTCCCCAAACAAGCTCAACTCTGAAAAATTCCCAGCCGGATCCCGGGTTTCATTACACCACCAAATGATACATACCTCCGGATCTAAGGGTCAGAAATTCTCAGAACCATAACAGCTAGTGTTGCGTTTTTATTGGAGGTGTTTTTTGTTTTCTGTTTTTGTTTTTGTTTATCGGGATTCCGCCTGAAAAATAAGATTTTCGAAATTTTTAACATTACTGTGGGTTTTCAGGTTTCTCTTTTGTTGATGTTGTTTTTTTTTTCTTTCTTTCTCTTCTTTCTTTCCCTTCCATTTCCTCTGCTCCTTTCTTGCCTTACGACCAACTCGGAATTCTGGTGGAAGTGGATGTAAATACTTATTGGTGTATATGTAATGGTGATTGGTTCTTATTGCTTCAGGTCTCTAAGTCTTATTTAACCCTACGGCTAACTCTTTTCTCCAATTTACTCTGGTAATTCCATAATTTAAGCTTCTTTATCTCATTCTTACCCCTAGTCTTTACTCTATCAGCTCCCCAGTACTACGTACTCCTCAGTCCTATTAAAATAACCTACTCCACCCCACTCCCTAGTTCCCCGATACTTTGTAACAGGTGTGCTTTCATACCTCCCCAATTCACTTCCTTGACTTCCGAGTCAACCCTTCTCCCCAAAATCAGAGAGATCCCATCACTTGAAGAAATTTGAAACTCCTCAAAACGGCTACTTGCTTGGTACCATACTACACAGTGAGAGTTCTCTCAAAGAAAGCTGCCACTATTGTGCTAATCATCAGCTACTCGGTTTCAACTGGAACGGAATAGTATTGGCGCTTATAGCCTTCCAAATTCCCACAGAACCGTCTGGCATCTCTAGGTCTAGATTGACCAAATTACTCCTCTTCACAACGAAGCAAAGTCATAAGAACATCCAATTACTACAACAAGACTATCAAGGCTGAAATAAAAGACAAGCTCTCTGACTCAAAAATGAGGAAAAGGGGAAATATTTCTCAAATCCAATCTTCTCCACCTAAGGATCCCATAGCTGGGGCCCTAGACGAAAACCAAAGGCATTGTGTCAACACTATGATTACTAATGCAATCAAAGAGTTGAGAGAGGAATTAAGGAAAGAGATCAAAGAGCAATTTCAAGACATGAGAGACAAAATCTACAGAGATATTAAGGATCAATTCCAGGAGATGAAAGATCAGCTGTACAAGGATACTGACATTCTGAAAAGAGATGTAGCAGAGCCAACAGGATTGAAAAACACGGTTAACCAACTCAAAAGTTCATTGGAAGACACCAACACCAGAGTAAACGCCACTGAAAATAGAACTTCAGCGCTTGAACAACGAGGATCTAACAATGAGGATCGCCTAAACAATGTAGAAATCAAAGGAAAAAAGTGAGATAAACAGCTTACTTTACATAATCAAAACTTCCAAGTAGTATTCGATGAGATGAGGCGTAATAATCTGAGAATCATTGGCCTGGAGGAAAACTCTGAACAGCAATCAAGGGGATTCAAGAACCTTTTAAGCGCAATCATAAGCGAGAACTTCCCTCATGTGGCGATTGATCCGGAATACCACATTCAAGATGCATATAGAACACCAAATAGACCCAATCAGAGGAGAAACTCACCAAGACATATCATTTACAAATTGAAAAGCAGAGAAATTAAAGAGAGAATTCTAGAAGCTGCTAGAGTAAAACCCCAAATCACATTCAGAGGCAAACCTATTCGAATCACTAGGGATTTTTCAGAACAAACAATGAAGGCTAGAAGAGCTTGGAACAATATCTTTCAAGTGTTAAATAATAACAACTTTCAACCAAAGATAATATATCCGGCAAAACTCAGCTTCAAATGTGAAGGGGAAATTAAATACTTCAACGATAAACTCATGCTTGCAAGATACATGAACACTAATTCCGCTCTACAGAACATTCTCAAAGACGTTCTCTATTCAGAAGACAATGCCAACGATATGATAAATCCTTAATCAAGCGCAAGTTAACAATTATACAATACAAACACTAACTTTCAAGATGACTCAAAATTCTGTAATAGATACAATGTCAGTGAATCAGCCTCCCATATCTATTCTTTCCTTGAATGTGAACGGTCTCAATGCCCCAATTAAAAGGCACTTACTGACCCACTGGATCAAAAAACAAAATCCAACAATATGTTGCCTGCAAGAGACACATTTGACACTCAAAGACAGACACAGGCTGAAAGTGAAAGGATGGCAAAACGTCTACCAGGCTGCGGCCCAAAAAGCAAGCTGGTGTAGCGATTTTAATCTCTGACAAAATTAATTTCCAACTAAAACTACTCAGAAAGGATAAAGAGGGACACTTTATCATACTTAAAGGGACAGTTCACCAAGAAGATATAACAATAATCAACATTTATGCCCCCAATTACAACCCCCCAAAATACATGG
>PVKS010045905.1:0-13543 GCA_004027875.1 Aplodontia rufa
GGACATAGTCAAGATATTTTGAAAGTTCCACCAGTTCTTATTTCAATCTCTGAAATGCTCTATGAGGAACTATTGAAGAATTTTCTGAGGTTTATGTAAAAGGTTTCGAAGTGGCACCCTAGGCTAAATTTTTCCCTTATATATTTCTATACATAAAAAACATGCATGTATAAATATAATATATATATAAATTATTTAAAGGCCTGTGGATTTATTCTTTGCTCCCAACCCCTTTTAAAAGTCAGTTTTGATGATATAAAAAGTACAAACAATAAACAAATGCATATAGACATGTAACCAGCACTGTAACGAATATTTCTGAATATTCTGAATATTTCCCCATGCCAGAGATTTCCTTCTTCTTAACATGTAATCTGTTATATTGTCCCCTTTAAATTCATGTTGAAAGGATAACTTGCATATGACATTCAGAGGCAGACCCTTCAGGAACTTCCTGTGACTAGTCATGGGATCCACCAGTGGCCCTGACTCCTGAGCTGCACTCTCTCCAGAGCAGCAGAAATGGACATGCTTTCTGATCTCTCTCTCTTTGCTTGTAATGTGGCTTCATGCTAATGTCCAAGGTCACATGTTGAAAACTCACTTTAAGCAGCACTCTTTGATATTGCTTTTAATACTTACTGTTGTATTCCTTAATAATATGCTTATATTTCCTTTACCTGAATTTTTTGTTCTTAATTATAGTTGCATTTATTAAGGAAATTGAAAATATGAATTTTAGCACACATCCCATTAATCCCTTCCCATCTTCCTAGTACTTTTTCAAGTTTTTTTTTTATTAAATCAATATCTAGCTTTCAATTTGTCACAAATTTATAAAAAATTTTAACTGCTCAGTCATGGATTGAGATATCATTATATCTACTTGTATTAAATGATCCCCTGCCCCTGAACCAAATTTTATTTACATAATTTTCATGATATATATTATCCATCATTGTCAAGTACTCCAACAACACAACTCAAAAGCAAACAACAATAATAAAACTTTCAAAACGCCTTTCAACACATGGGAATTTATATAAGTTATTTAATTTTGAGAAATTCATTTCTTTCTCTCCTATGTGGGTTATATAGTAGAGTAAAAACTCCTTATTTCACTCTGCTCATTTGTTTGATATTTTTCTGAGTTTAGGATTATAGAATGACAATGTTTTTATGAAAAATTTCAAAGTGTGTATGGATTTTTCCACATTCTCTTGAATTAAAAATAAGTCTTTCAAACTGTACTTTGATGTGAATTTATTTATATTTCAAAAGAATATAGAAAACAGTAATATTTTATACTACACATTATATGTGCATGTACACACACTAAGAAACAGAACGTGAACATCAGAAAAATGAAAAAGCTTTACTAAAATGACTAGTGCAAATGTTAACAAACGTTTGTATTACACATTTCCTGATATTTGCTAACAGTAAAACTCCCAGGGGTGTGTTTGTATATACATGCATACGTACAAAAGCAATAATTAGATTTCAGCAAACTCATTCAAGGTTGTGACTTACTAAAATATTCTATGAACTTGTCAGGAGCTGCTTCATTTCATTCTGCAGCATATCAAAAAGAGCAAAAGGAGAGGAGAGATATTATTTAGCGTTAAATCCAACATAAAACTTTGGTCTCTAGAATAAACAGTGAGAACTACACAATAACCATTATCTCCATAAGACACAAGAGGGAATATAAGAGAGATTGGTCTGCAATACTTATGTATCTTGTGGATCACACTGACATGCTAAATTCTTAAAATTAACTTATTACGTGCCAATGATTAATTGATGAAGAACCTACAATAAATTGAACTTCCTGAGGTTTATACTTTCATTTCAGTTGTCGATTCAATTAAATATTTAAAGATTGGATCATTTTTCAAGAGGCAACTTGGAACTGACAGTATATGGATCCAACTAAGATTCTTGTTTAGTAGTTGGGTATATATTTGTAAGTGACAAAATCTCAATTTAAAGTATTTTCAATGTGACTATAGTTAATAACAATATATTATGTAATTGAAAACTTATTCTTGATTTTAAGCAAAAGACTGAACTTTCATTAAGGATAAATGAAACCTAGGACAGGAAGGCTTAACCTCGTCCCTCTCCCCCACTGTCCCCATTTCTCTTTCTCTCTCTCTGTCTCTCTCTCTCTCTTTCTTTCTCCCACCACTTCTTGTCACCTCATCTCTCTGGATGTCACCTTCACTTTTTGACTGGACCATATTAAAAATGCTCACCATTGCTACATTACTGCAAAAAGTTGTGACTTAAAACCTTTCAATCAAGGCAGAAAGAAAGTCTTCTAGTAATCTCTGCTATGAAAGGAAAATGCATAGTGAGAACTTTCTCTGGTTCAGCTTAGTGAACGAGCTCAGTCTGGGATCCAGAGTTATTTTCAGAGTAACAGTTGACCCATTGCAGGCATACGTGCAGAACTTAACCAAAGAGGACAACAGTCTGTACCCAGAAGAAAGCCAGGGAAGGCACAAACTGGGTCGAGGGAAAGCAAAGTACTAGAATCCATTTTTCTCTGCTTTGTCTGATGAAGTTTACATTTGATGACTACAAGATCACAGGGAAACTAAAAAGAAAATATGAGAGAAAAAATGTAAAATTGTAATATTTACTTGGTGAAATTAAAATCTTCATTTCTACACAACTCACATTGGATTGAAGCAAATGATGAAAGCAAGTAACACAGCAATAGACTGAAACTGTAAATATTGAAAGGAGACATGGTGATGAGTCAAATGAAAAATTGTACAGAGTGGTGAAATTACCTGAAATGGAAGCTATTAGACAAAACGGATGTTTAAAATGGGTCTCTTTTTTCATTCTTTCTCTTCCACAACCAAAAATGAGACTCCTTGGTGATTTCAGGCCTGTGTAAACAAAAAGTAAGTGGACTGAATTTAAGATATTTTTAAACATCTTCATCAAGGATTTTGAAATGAAGGTGATGAAGATATTGCTGGTATGGGGATGTAGGGAGACTTCATCAGTAATTTTGTGTAAACTTTCCATAACCTGCTTCCCTTTCTAGAAAATGGAAATGATTCTACACAACTCACAAAGAGTGGAAAAGATGGAGAGAAACAGAACTAACATTTATTGAGCACTAGGCCTTATGTTAGAACCTATATACGCTGAATATATTTTATTCTTATAACTACTTAGAGATAATTCTACCCCATTTAAAATATGGGAGAAAGTTTTTAGAGAAAGTTTATCTTATCAAAAGGTCATACAGTAATTTGCAAAGCCAGAATTTAAATGCTAGCATGTCTGCTTTAGAGCAAAACTATTTTTAAATTTTCTGACGTATGTTGAGATGGACAGAGTGCTTTATTAACAATCCTGAACATATGAAGAAAAATCTTGAATAAATATGATTCTGAAATAAACTATTATCAAATGTACACCGATCAAAATAACATATAGATGCTTGATTGATGATGTGGTATTTACATCATGATAAACCTAAAGTAAATTGAAAGTATCTTAAGTCAGAAATGTGTGTAATACTCTTAACCCTGAAAAGTTAAAAGTCAAACCATCATTAATCTGGGAGCCACCTGTTACACAATTTAGAGTAACTGCCTGATTAATACATAAATTTTCCAAATTCTACATAAGGATAATTATTGCAAAAATAATATTCTAGCAATGTGAAAATATTTTGAATATTTTATAGTGATAACCTGCTGTCATATTCACTGGATGTCAAATAAGAACACCTATTCACAAACTAATTAATGAAAAATTAAAATAACTTGTGCTGAGTAAAATTTTACAGATTGAAATGAACAATGCTATCATCAGCATTTTACCGGGGCACATCACTACCCTATCAGATATTTTATTTCCTGGCTTTTCTTGCAGATCATTCTGATCATTGACTTAGGTCCTCCTCTGGTATGTGCTAGAAGAGATGTGGGTGCTTTTGGGGGACATTTACTCTGAATTTCCTCCTCACCCCTCCTGCAGGAGACGATGGCTCAGTGTCTCTACCACACATATGGTGGAGGACCACAAAGAATGACCGTGCAACAGATATTTAATCTGGTGATAGTAATCTGGGTCCCTGAGAGGCTTTCTTGTGAAGCACTTTCAACATCTGGGATGCTTATTGGCTTTGTGCAAGGAAATGATGTCTATAAACTACTCTTCCAGCAACCTTAGCTGGTACCTCACTGATAAAATATTAAACATGTTTTCTTTTCATACTTCCTCTTTATCCCCACTTGGCCCTTTCCCAGCACTCTTGTGTCAGCACCAAGTCATTCCATGCTCACACTTAAGAGATATGCAAATGTGAATCGGAGTAAAGCAACTCTTCTTAGACTTTTGCTTTACAAAGGCATTCCAGGAAGTTCATGAGGATAATAATAGCTACCATTTCTTCCTAATGTGTGTCAGACAAGATTCTGTTATTCACACATATCATATTTTATGAGGTGGGTGCTGCTATTATTCCTATTTATCAAATGAAAAATGCAAAGTGCAGAGCAGTAAAGCAGTAACTGCCAAGCTAGTAAGTGGGTGTGCTGGTTTGCAACCACCATCTGACTTTAGAGTCCAGGTTTTAACTCACTCTAAGAAAAAAGATTCAAGTTTATAGTTATAGGATAGTTATAGGCAGTAGACTTGGGAGGATGCATATAAGAAAACTGCAACATTTTTTTTTCAAAGGCACTAGAAAAAGATTACCTTGGTTGTGGAAGGTAATGAAATCTCAGACTCGGGTGCATCTATGGGCAATATTCTGTCAAGTGCCAGGCTTCCGTGTGCGAGCAAGGTGTGAGAACATTGGAATTATTACAGAACATAGTATTAACATTGAGTTTTAGCAACTTTGAAGTGTCTCAGACATTTTTAGTTGAATAGTTAAGGAGTAGTCAAACCCCCAGTCTTGAAGGGCATGTCTGAATAAAATTGAGATTTGACAGAACTTTGACCTACATTAACCAAAAGAAGACCAGAGAAAGCAGCAAGACTAGAGGTTATTGGCCAGTGAAGTATTTATGACTAAACTTCCCAACCAACGAATTGACCTTTCAGGAACCCTTAGTTCAAAAGCAACTTTCTAAAAAGGTTAAATTTTCCAGATGATAAAAATAACATTTTTATTACTAGGCTATGGAAACAACCCAGATGTCCCTCACTGGAAGAATGGATCCAAAAATTGTGGTACATTTATACCATGGAATATTACACAGCAATTAGAAACAATGATATTGCAGCCTTCGAGGGTAAATGGATGGCTATGGAAGAGATCATGTTGAGTAAAATCAGCTTAACCCAGAGAACTAAGGGTCGATTGTCTCCACTCATCTGTGGAGGTGGGGACTAGACCCTGGACAGTGAGAAAGTTAGTCTATTAGAATGTGTTAAATCCAGATAAGATGTAATGTTTTTACAACCTAATACTTTTTTTTAGAGATATAGTGGGAAGGGGAAGGGAGGGATAAGGGAGGGTAATTGGGGGGGGGCACTCCTGGGGGTAATTGCAATATCCAGAATATATACACATTTTATACTATTTTTGTTAAAAACTTGTATGGTTGTTCAAAAATAAAAAATTAAAAAAAAATAACATTTCTACCACTCTAGAAAAATATGAATTGAAAGAAAAATAATTTAGGGGTATGAAAGGACATTGCTATTTACTACAGAAAACTTTCAATCTTTTATATTTGTAATGGGCTTTGAAATATGTAAATTGTTTTCACACATACAATATCAATTCATATTCACAATAGATAATTGTACTATAAAAGACACTAAGATTCAAGTTTGTCCAAGGTTATACTGCTTTTATTATAAGACCTATTCTAAGAATCTGAATCTTCTGATTTAAAATTGTTACTTCCTTTCATCAATATCAAATATTAGAGCATTTATTGGAGGAAAGGTTTGAACTCGTACACTGAGATTTTTTTGAGTTAGTTACATGTGTCATGAATGGCTTAATATGGTACTATCCACAAGCCCAGAAACAGACTTTTTTGATTTTTCTTCAAATATTATCCCATTTACCAATTTGGAACAGGTACCTTGAAAAATTTTTTCAATGCCATTAAATTTGATGTTTAAATAGATGTTTTCTGTTCTTTGTTAAATGCTTTTCAAAATTATAGAACAAAAGGACCACTCTTCCATGAACACTGCAAATAGTTTTTACAGGGAGTTAACGTAAATTCCGGTGATTACTACTCTTTTTAACAAATACCTGGAAAAAAAGTAATTTTTAAAAAATATTATATTAATGATTCCAAATTGTATCTTATGGCTTAAAAATTAAATGTCATTTTGTTTACTTTTGATATCTTACAGAACTAAAAAATCAATATATGATAATACTTCTGAATCTGAATGATCGTTCATTGTAAGAAGATGCTATTCATGCAAAATGTCAACCACTGTTGTGTAAATGAGAAAATAAAAATACATTTATAATATATAAAGAAGAGAAATAAGCTAATATTCATTGAACTATTCTTATGTTTTAAGAAATTAAAAAAAACAGAAATGAGGAGAATATTGTAATGAATCACCATGACCATTAATTAGTTTCAACACAACAACATTTTGTCTTTCTCACTTCATTACACTTCTTTTCTTATTAGAAAGTATGCAATGGGAAAAATTTAATTAAATGACATACATTTAATATATATTAATTTATAAATGTCTCTAAAAGTAAAATTAAAATGATTAACATAGCAGAATCTAATTTTTTTCCTTATCAGTTATTATATAATTTCCATTAAATTTTATTGATTTATTTTAAAGAGAGGGAGAGACTCAATCTTATTTTTTCATCTGGTTTTTGTTTTTCCTCCACTTAGTTGCATACATAGTGCTGGGGATAAAATCCAGGTACTCCTGCAGGCCCTTTACTGATTTTTTAAAAGTATATTTTATATTTGCAAAATATAAAATATAATATTGTGGTATTTATTGATGATGTTTAGAATTTGGATCTAAATAAAATCCACACATTGTATTTGACTTATAACTCTTCACACTTCTTCCATTTTCTTTTATGATATTACTTAATTGAAAATCATGCCACTTGTCAAGAAGATTTTTCTACTTTCCGGATTCAGCTGATTGTACATCTGCAGTGTTACTTAGTATGGCTCTGTCTCCCCATGCTGCTATTAACAGATAAAATGTGATTCATGTTCAATATTTAGAAAAAAATGTATCAGAGGTAGCATTGATTAATTCATATTGTATCATATCAAGAACTCCATCATGATTTTTGTTTGTCTGTTATTCAGCAATTTTAACATATTCAAGATTCAAGTGCATTAGCCTGATTAGTCACCATAACATTCCACTCAACATCTTTCACTACTGATGGTTGTTAGCATGTTAGTATTTGCTCTATAAAGTTGAATTTTCCCTCAATATGCTTTGTGACCTTCCAGCACTCTCCATATAGGGAAGACAGGATATTCAATATGTTTTATTCATAAATCCAAACACTGTCATTATATATAACATAGTATATTACCATAGTATAGCAAGTATAACATTATATGTCATATATAATATAAAATCACATATAAAGTATCTAATAGCAGGGAAATTTGATAAAATTTTTGTCAGCTTCTATGTCTCTGTGACCAAAGTATATGATAAGAACAACTTAGAGGAGGAAAAGTTTATTTTGGCTCATGATACCAGAGGTTTCAGTCCTTAGACTGCCAACTCTATTGCTCTGGCCTGGAGGTGAGGTAAGAAAGAACATCAAGGTATAGGGTGTGGCAGAGGGAAGCTGCTCACTTTCTGGCAGCAAGGAAGCAGAGAAAGAGGTGAAGGAGCTGCAGCAAAGATGCACCCTTCCAGGGCCTAACCTCAGTGACTCCACTTTTCCAGCCACATCCCCCCTTCCTAAGGTTACCAGTCAGTCAGTCCACTCAAGAAAAGATGGACTGGTTAAGTTGCAGCTCTTACAATCCAGTCATTTCACCTCTGAATATTCTTGACCCAACACAGGAGATTTGGGGGGAGACCTCATATCCAAATCATAGCAATAAGGGAGTCAGAAAAATTCATGAAGGTAAAATTTATTACTTTCTCATACTTTTTTTGAGCATTGAAGCAATCTGAATGAATGTGATTGACTAAAGCAATGAACAAAAGACAAAATTAGTTTAAGATCCGTTCTAGTAAACAGTGTACCTGAAGTTCAGATGATAAAAGAAATAGGAACCAATTGGCTTGAAAAGCAATTAGAGAACTGGTAAACACTGACTACCTAGAAAGTTAAACAGGATATTCATAAGGAAGAGTTAACAGATAGCAGTTTCTATATATATAATTGGAGTAGATTTTACATGAAGTAAATGTTAACATTTTAAAAATAAGGTCACAACTACAGAAAAGCTAGTCTAATTTTAAGGGATTAGAATTATTTGATGAAGAACAAGAAACACTGAGTACACATGATCAGTTTTCAGTTTTAAAATAAAACTAATAAGGTAAGCTGAATGATAACTTCAGAGGGGCCCATGAAGTAGGATGACTTCGGCAAATGTACATAAAATAGAAAGGACTTATTGTAGAGTAGAGATGAAATGCATGGTATACAAGGGAAAAGGAAAGGAGTGAACCCAAATAGAGATAGGCACGGAAATCAAAAGAATGTAGAATATTATATTAAGGAAAACATGTTGGAAAACTAGACTTTGCCATGATCCATGTGAAATGCAGCAAACAAACGTGGTTAAACAGAAATGCATATTGAGCATGCAGATTGTCCAGAGTTCAGCTGGTGAACAGATTCAAATGAAATCGCTTCTTTTTCTTTCCCTCTTCCTCCTCCTCTTCCTTTTCTCCCTCCCTCTTCCTCTCCTCCCTCCTTTATTTTTGTCACTTCTTGTGATTAAGGTACTAGGAGATTTAAGCAAGTATAGACAGTTAAAAGATACTAGAACAGTGAAATTAAATTATGGATGACACATTGCTAAAATTATCATACTGTATATTTATATTTTGGTAATTTTGCACCAAAAAATAGCTGGCCGTTGTTGCATTGCTTTACATCAGTGAGGTACAGTGTATTTCATGGGTGCTTGCTACCACTGTGATAGGTTTCTACTCAAAGTACTTTTTTTTTTTTTTTTAAGAGAGAGGGACAGTGGGAGAGAGAGAAAGAGAGAAACAATTTTTATTGAGTTTTTCATGTGTCTTCCATTGCTTGGAGACTTCATTGTATACATGGTGCTGGGATTTGAACTCGCATACTCAAGCATTCTGGGCAAGTGCTGTAACCTCTGAGCCACCCCTCCAGCCCCCACACTATCCTTTCATCACCACGTTAGGTTTGTTTGTCCCCGCATTGGCTTCCAACTCCTGGGACAACAATCAGTTGTTAAAACATTCAGTTTATTTACACAACTAACCATCTGGATTTAGTATCAAATTCTGTAGGTTACAATCTCAGTCCCATTGAACTGCCCCAGCTTGAGATGCCTATCACAAGTCCCAGGCTTCCCTTACTTTTATCTGTTAATTTATCTCTGTATTGACCTAGACAGGTATGCATACAGAATTGACAAGGTGTACGTGTGTGTGTGTGTGTGTGTAAAAATAGCTTTCTCCCCTTCTATAATTACACAAATAATTTGCAAATTTCCTCTGAAAAATGATTAGGAGATGAGTCCCAATTACTGCTTGATTTTACTTGAACATTGTGATAAAACAAAGTTCAATAATGGCTTAAAATATCAAAATAAAAACATTCAATAAAACCTGATGCGAATTATTCCAAATCATTTAAACTTATTGCATACTTTAGGATTACTTGAAGCCCAAAATGTACCAGTCACTTATGTCTTAATGGCATAATTTTATAGAAAAGTTCCTTGGTGGAGAACTACTGGTACAGACTGTGTTTTATGAATTAACTTTTTAGTTACAATAACATATATGATTGAACTTTTACTCTTCCTTTTCCTTCCCATCAGGAAGGGGCACATTTCCTTCCTGAGTGTGCAATAATATTTTTTATACTGTGACTGAACTAGGGCACATTACCAGTAAGTTACAACTCTAGGGCTTTCTATTTTTTATTTTGAGACAGGATGTTGCTAAATTTCTTAGGGCCTTGCCACATTGTTGAGGCTGGCTCTGAATTTGTAATCTTTCTGCCTCAGCCTCCCAAATTCCTGAGATTACAGGTTTGTGCCACTGCATCCCATTCTACATGTTATAATTGATTAGAAGGAAAAGAAAACATTTTAAATAATAGAGTGTACTGTCATTTAAAATAAGCCATAAGATTAGACTAATAACTTGTAAATGACAAAGTGTATCAACTAAATATTACTACAAAATTGCTATATACACAACATTTCTGTAGAATTCAGAACTTCAGTATCATAAAGCAAAATATATGTTTTATTCTCACCATCTGATTTGATCAGATAAATGAAGACTCTGTAGCTCTTGACTGAATGCGTTGACTTTCTGGGGGTCATGGTACTATTGGCTGAATTAAGCACCTTAACTGTAGCGAAGGGGCAACTCATTTGGTATGTCTTTTACTCACCAGCAGAGAAGCCTGAACGTGTTCTGAAGAAGTTCAAAAGCAGGCACAACTACCTAGGCAATCATTTCTTAAAGAACCTGTTTGTGTCGTTCCAGCTAATACCCTGTTGAACTTAGCAATACAATGGTTAATCTTGATTATCAACTTGGTTAGATTGAGAGATGTCTAGAAACTTGGTAAGGTAAACCTCTGGGTGTATCTGAGATGTGTTTCCTGAGAGGCTGGCAGGTGGGTCAGAGAACTGAAGGAGAAGACCCAGCCTCGATGTTGAGGACAGTGTCCAATAGGCTGGGGGCCAAGATAGAACAAAAAAGCAGCAGAAAATGCGGAAGCTCCCAGGAATGGAAAAGCTTGATTCTCTTAAGAGGTGCTTTTATTTGCTGCTGCAGTACTTTACAGACGTAAGACTCCGGATTCTCCACCCTTTGAACGTGGACTCAAAGCCAGTGCTCTTCAGGGAGGTTCCTGGCTTTCACCCTCAGGCTGTCATATTGGTCTTCTGTGTTCTGATGCTTCCTGCTTCTTGCACCGAGCAGCTACTGGTTCTCCTGACCATCCATCCTGCAGAAGGCAACTGTAGGACTATCAAGCCACTTGGCAGAGCCCAGAGTCATCTATTGCTTCCAACACAGGGAAGGCCCTGGAAAGTTACATGGCAAAAGCAGTGTAGAAAGAGGAATGAAATATTTATCCCATGCTTAACTCTTGGAACCTACACACATAGATTATTCAAATATTGTTTCACATGTCATCTGCTTTCCATATTTTAATTATTGACACTACTTGATAATCAAGATCTTATTAAACTCTTTTAAATGTATTTTATGATTTTATTTCTCTCAAACTAGTCTGCTAAGCTTCTCTTGCATGACAAAATATAGGAAATATATGAAAGTTGCTAGAAACATCCAAAGTAAAGTAAGATTTTTGTTATTCACTTGCCAGGACTACTCAAATACCTGCAGGTAAAACATCATTTTGACATTAAAATACATCAGTGTACTATAACTATGACATCAATGTACCACACATTTTACTATGCAGAAAATGCAAATTCCATATACATTTGTAAATAGATTACAAAATCTAAAAGAATATCATCTTTCCGTTGTTGCTTCTAGATATGTCCCTAGATCCTACTCTCTGTCCATTGTCTATCTTCTAAACTGAGGATTTCATCAGGAGGAAAGAAAGCAAAGAAAAATATGAACATGGATACTAGCTTACTTGCTTAATGATGCTAATTATTGATTTTTTCACCTTAAATTATCCTATTATCCTTCAAATTTACTTATTTGAAGTATTTGCATCTAAATTTTCCATGTGGTGAAATCCACCCCTTATCTACAATAGTTTTTTTTTTTTCCTTTTTTTAAAGAGAGGGGGAGACACAGAGAGAGAGAGAGAAAGCAAGGATCAATTTTATTTAGTTTCTCATGTGGCTTTCCTTGCTCCTACACTTTGTTGTGTACGTGGTGCTGGGGTTTGAACCCGCATCATTGTGTATACCAGGCAAGCGCTGTAACCAATGAATCACTGTTCTAAACCCTATAATAGTTTTGGATCACAAACCCCAAATTTTCATTGCTGTGAATTATTACTTTATACAGAAAAAAATTGGTGATAATCACAGATGGACTTAAGAAATAAAGAAGGAAGATGTGGTGGCACATGCCTGTAATTCCAATACAATTTATTTCCTCTCTCTCTCTCTCAAAAAATAGTTTGTAATAATGACTCCATTATTAATTTTAAATAATATTAAATTCATTTACTCAAGAAAAATCCTTCAATCATTCACTAAACAAATACTTATTCACAGCTTAACTGAAGTTGATATTGGTAATATACCCAAAAAAGAGAAGAAGAAAATATATTCCATGCCTTAGAGAAGTTCACAGTGTGGTAGAGTGTACCAGGATAAAAGATTTTTGGAACTTTTCATCCCACAGGTATACATGGTTACTTGTGTTATTTATTTTCTGTGCCAATGTCTTATAATTAATCAGAAAAACATCATGTATAGGACAACGCTGCTGAAACCATTGCATAATCTGTCTTGCCTTAGAATCTCCTGGGCTGAGTAAATATGTATGAGACAGTGACAAGGAAATCATAAAGGTCTGGTTGAAGAGATAGGAGAATGGCTAGGAAATTTTCCAATAACAGATTGCATACAAAATGATTCCCTCTCTTTACAATGACATGGCAGGGGCTAAGTCACCAGAGAATGTTGGATCTGTGATTTTTCAGAAGCTAAATATTGAAGACAATAAAATTGCCTATTTAGGACAGTTTGACAGCTGCAGTAGTGACTCTAGTGACAAGTGACTGAGGAGGCTCATTGCAATTTATCTGATTTCTGTTTCATGATGCTTTTTGGGAGTTCCACTGTCCTGAGGACTTCTATCTGGGGTGATTTCTTATTCTTAGAGTGAAGAGAGTGAGAGCAGATTTTCAGAGATGTTACCAGGAGACTTTTATGAACACTGAACCATCTTAAAATAATATATATTTTTTTGCGTTAAGAATCAGTGTTTATAGCAGCTCAATTTAAAATAACAAAACTATGGAACCAGATGCCCCTTGCTAGATAAGTGGATTCAACAACAGTGGTATGTATATACAATGGAGTTCTACTCTTCTCTTAGAGAGAATGATATCATGGCATTTGCAGCCAAATGAATGGAGATGGAAAAATTATGGTGAGTGAAACATCCCAAACTCAGAGACTTTTGGGCTAATATTTTCTCTCGTATATGGAAGCTAGAGTAAAATCTAAGACAGATTGAAATTTAGCTAATAAACTCAATGTAGGTGAATTTCCACATAAGCAGGGGGAACCATTGACCATAAAGCTGGAGAAAGAAGGGAGGAATTAGGGGGTTTATCAATGCAACTCTAGGAGGGATTAGGGGGGTTCTAAATGCAGTTGGGAACCCTCAACTACCC
>PVKS010045906.1:0-13564 GCA_004027875.1 Aplodontia rufa
GGAGGAGGAGGAGGAGGAGAAATACAAGTCAGAGACACAGGAGAAATGGCCATGTGAAGACAGAGGTAGAGGTCAGAGTGAGGTAGCTACAGGCACTGGGAGTTAAAACTTCAACTTGTCTTTTGGGAGACAAAGTTTAACTCATTATACAGTGGCACCAAGAATGGCCAACCACCACCAGAAGCCAGGAAGAGGCAGGGAAGGATTCTTCCCTCAAACCAGCAGGGTATATCCCTGACTACACTGAATTTCAAACTTCTCTCCAGAACTGCAAGAGAAGGAATTGCTGATGTTTTAAGCCCCCCAGATTGTAGTCTTCTCGTAGGGCAGCCTTAAGAGAAGAATGCATCTTGTAGAAAGCCTTTCTCCTGAGGTTACCAAGTAGTTGAAGCTGGTGGTCTCTAGGAGTAATCAAGTCTATACACTCTGCTAAAATACCTTGCTTTGAACTAGAGGACAAATAGCAATACTATGTGTAAGAGGTGGCTGGTTTTCAGGGGTTACATTTGAGGAGACCTTGCATCTGGTCCCCCTGTGAATGCCTGACCTGAATCATAAGCACCTTTACAAAGTCCTTCTAGCCCTATAAAAAAGGTACCTTTGACCTCCCTGCAGGCAGTCCAACATAACCAGACAGCCTCTATTTGGATTTTGTTGTTGCACCAGCTGGAAATTTCTGGTGGAATTGTTGCCCCTCCACTGACCAAACGTGATGGGCTCTATGATTCTCAGGGACCCTCCAAGTACTGTGTGAGGCCCTGTCCTCTCCCAGCCACTCTCTGCCTTTGCTGTTCAGTCTAGAAGCAGGCAGGAATAGGTCATCAGACAAACAGTTGCTTCATTCATTTCTGGCCTGTTCTCATAGATTCCACTCAGAAGAAAAGTTATTAGTTGGACCTTCAGAACTATGAGACAAATCATTAGACCAGGCTAAGATCCCCAAGGCAAGAGTTTTAGAGGGCCCCCAGGGGACTTTGGGCATCCATGCCTCCCTCTCAGTCCCCAGTAACCACAGGTTTTCTCTTTCCACAAAAGCCATGTTAGAAAAATGATATGAAGGTCACACTTGGAATTAAAGCCTTAAACTTCATGTTTTTCCCTAATCCTTCCAGCAACACTTCTAGTTACCCCTTTATCCCCACCCCACCCCACCCCTAGTTAGTGGCATTAGTGACCTATTGACCAGACCTTCAGAGGGCACGTACTAGATGCCTGCCATCCCAGTGTGCACCAGCAGGTGGGGCAGTCTTACAATGGTGCCCCACACACCATTGCTTACCCTACCTTCCCATGGCCTTGGCTAGGAGTGGTGGAGTGTGGTGGTAAAGCAAAGACGGCAGTACCAGAGCAAGCCCCAGCCCTGGAAGAGTCCAGAATAATTCACCCTTCTGCCATTTACAGGGCTCTGTGATTACATAAACCATTGGCATCAGCCCTTGAACTAAAAATTATTTCCAGAAAGAGCACCTACATAGGCACCGGACCAGAGCTTCTTCCTAGTGATTCTCTGTACCTCAGAATTATCTGTAATGCTTCAGGAGGTGCTGGCCATGGTCTCCCCCACAGAACATACTTCCAGAAATGTGCAGGAAGGGGATGGAAGTGACTTCTTTTGCCTCTTAACGTGTTGTCTACAGCTTATTGCAAAGCAGTTCCCACCCCCAGCCTCAGAGCCTGGGTCAACATTCACATGAATACGAGGGGCTTATGCTGGGAAGCCTTCAACAGGCAGGCACCGTGGTTTCCCAACTGTCACTTTAGGTATGTGCCTCTGTCTACCCGGGCTTGTCTTTGCTGTTAGAAAAATATTCATTGCTTCCGTCATCCAGCAAATTGCAACTTCAGCAAAATCCTTAATAAGAACAAGAATGAGAGGCAAGGGATCTGGGGAACGGGAGGAGGGAGGAAAGAGGGTGCAGAGAGATGGTATTGACCAAATTGTATTGCTGTGTTGTGTGCATCTATGAATATGTAACAACAAATCCTATCATTACGTACAACTGTAATGCACCAATAAAAAATAAGAACAGAAAAAAAGTCAGAATTTAACAGCCCAGATTATTATATCCAGTTCTAAATCGGTCTCCCTGTGCTAAAAGCCTGTTTGCAGAAGAAAGCTACCTGGTTGCTGCCGCGTTTATTGAAAGGTTTACCTGTGGTGGTGAACAGCTCGCTGCCCAAGGAAACAAAGCGTGAAAAAGGCAAATGCAAGTGCTGGAAGGGACCAAGTGGCCAAGGCGTAGCCAATCCATTCAATGATTTCACCAAGGAAATTGGCTCCAGAAACATACGTAAACAAGCCACCTGTGGGAAGAAGAATCAGAAGGTCAGGGCTCAGAACTGAACCCTTGTGACATGCCATCTTCCTCTACATGTTGTTCCAAAATAAAGTTAGCTAGAACAGGTGGTCCTGGAGACTCCCTCTACAGTCACAGGGGCTTAGTGGAGTTCTCCTGGGGAAATGGAAAAAACAGCAACAGTAGCCCGTTGCCTGTAGAACATTCTGAATACTTAGAATTGGACCCACCAGCTTGATAGGCTCCATCCATATCTCTAGTAACTGCATTGGAGGACAGGGAAGAGGTGCTTTTTGGTTTGTTCCATCAAGGACTGTTTTCAGGTACTTCTTACCTTCCCACCCTTCCCTGGGCAGTCAGCATACTGCACGGTCACACTCACACAAAGTGGCACAACACACTGCTTTAAGAAGCAATTGGGTTCTGCGCTTGCATTTGATGCTAACTGCCCTGCATCTCTGCAAAGTACTACACTCTCTTCAAGTTTAGGAAGGCTTTGTCCTGCTGGAGTCTGGTGAGGTCTGCTTCTGCTGATTTTAAATGTCTCATTTTCTGTCCAAACAAGTGTTTCCTCTCAGAACTGTATCTAGAAATCAGCATGATTCTAATGATATTAAATATATCCACACTCAAACTTTATATCACTCATACCAAACAGGGAAAGTTTCAACCAAAACAAATTTTTCTTTCTATACTTAAATAAAAATAGTTTGTTTTAAAATCATTCTCTATCATAACCCAAAATTTGAAAACTAACCTTGGTAATGTGGCTTTCTTTCTCTGCTCTTCTTTGTCAAGTTAAAGGAAGACTTTAAAATGAAAAGATCCCTTAGAATTATTTTCCTTAAAGATGACATTGTATCAGTGGCTCCCTACTGCCCAGTCCCAGACACTGGTAGGAACCACTGCTATGCAGAGGGCCTATTAATTGCCTGTGAGCACAGCAAATAGAATCTCTCAACCTATTGGATCATTTTTGTTTGAGGTAGATATTTTTCAGGTTTAACAATTATCAAATAATTTGAATGAATTACCAAATTCACAACCACTTTGTCATTATTTTCTTAACCAACAGTTAAAACCTACACTAGCAGCACGTCATAATTCAGGAATTATTTTTCTTTTTTGCTACGAAAAGCATAGTTACATCAAAAAGGGTGGGAAAGCCTAACTCACCAATATGTATTAAAGGATTACATGAATTGATTTATTCCCACCTGCTAATCTGTCAATCTCACACCATGGTTTCTTGATAATAGTTAGAATTTCAAATATTCAACACCTTCATCTCCAAAAATATATAGCCACATATTGCGTAACAATTCTGCCAACCACAGGCTGATCATATGATGGTGATCCCTTTAGGTTTTAATGGACCTCAAAAACTCCAATCACCTATTAACATCATAGCCAGTAAAATGTCATAGCTCAATGCATTACTCAAGTGTCCATGGTGACACTGGTATAAAAGAAACCCACTACACTGCCAGTCATAGAAAAGTACAGCATATTAAATTATGTACAGGACACAATACTTGATAATAATAAAGAACTACTACTTGTTACAGTTTATATATTTAATATACTGTGTTGTTATTTTAGAATGTACTCCTTCTACTTATTGAAAAAAATTTTCTGTAAAACATTCTTGGAGGCTGGAGTAGTGGCTTGGCGATTACAGTACTTGCTCAGCATGCGCAAGTACACGGGGTGTTCAAACCCCAGTACCCATGTACACAGCTAAGTGTCGGAGCAACGTCAATAAAAAATGATTGTCTCTGTCTCTCTGTCTCTCTTTCACTGTCCTTCTCTCTATAAAAACACAAATTCTTAAACAAGTATTCCAAAAACTAAACCACTTCTCAGGAGATACAGGCATGTTATTATATGTAAGACTTTCCAGTGGGACAAGATGTGAAGGTGGAAGGTATGATATTGATGATTCTGACCCCACATAGACCTAGGCTAACGTGTGTTTGTGTCTTAGTTTTTAACAAAAAAGTGTGGAGAGTAAAAATATAAATAGTTAAAAAATTAAAAGCTGGCTACAGCCTAAGTGCTTAGTAGACTACGCTGTCTAAGTTCTTGTAAACATTCTCTATGATGTTGACGAAGCAATGCAATCTTCAGCTTTGGGTACAGGACAATCTTATCTAACCTAACTAGGTTGCAAGCTAGTCCCACCCTACCCAAGCCCGGAATCATCTTCCACCTTCAGGGTACTATGATCTTCCTTTCTGAGGACTCTTGGAGCTCTGTTGAGTTTCTGGGTTCATACCAAAAAAGGCAGATGTGTTGTGGAGGGGACAGTGCTGGAGGAGCAGCCCAGAGCAAGCCAGGATGCACCGTATACTGCCCTGAATACACACTCTCTCCACTTGTTAAAGCTTAATCCCTAGGACAGGCTCCAAAGAAGAGCAGGAAACTGGGACGCGGCGGAGGCATTACCTTGCGGAATCCTGTAGGTGATTTCTCCGGGCTTCCTGAGCTGGCGCAATATATAGTCACTGTGAATGTTGATTCCCATTCCCAAAATAAATAGGAAGATACCTTGATAAATGAGAGAGAAGATGTTTAAAATTGTGTCCTGATTTTGATGATTTTCATACAGTCCAACTTTTTTTTCTCTAAAAATAAAGGAATTCATCTAGGAATGGTGCTAAGATGTGAGACCAAGTTCAGGTAGAAGAAGAGTTGAGCTATTTCCTAAACCAAAATGCTGACATGCACAGCGATCCTTTGTGGAGACAAGTGGAAGAAGAGAGAAGAGCCAGAGGGCAGCGACATTGTCCAATAATTAAATAATTAATCAAATAAGTGAGTCAATAATCGTAAGCCCTTGGCTTATTCACAGATGAACTGGTTGGCTAACTCGACAGTCATTCCACGCTCTTCTGCTTTGCCCACTATAGAGGCTGAAAAATAAAGGGTAATCATATCACCTAACTCTGCCAACAAAATGTAAGGGAGAAGACTTCCAGGGGCTTCCTCAGAATTCTTTTGCCTTTCTGATAAAGGAAACAGATGGGACCAATGCCTCTACTTCCCTTCTCACCCAGACTTGATTGCCAGATGTAATGCTTTATGGTGCAGCCAATGTCTAAAATGAAGACCACAGGCAAACATTCTAAGAACAATGGAGCATTAAGATAGGAAGTGTCTGGATTCTTAATGGCATCAGTAAGCAACCAAAGGAACACAGAAGACACCTTTCCTTGGACATGTCATGTTATATAAGAAATAGGAGCACCCATCCTTACCTAAAATGTGGCATACTGTGTATACTGTTCACAACTTTATTCACTTTATTTAACCACATATCCTGAAGATGTCTCCACAAACACCATCCTCTAGTACAGAAAAAGCCCTGATCTTAAGTGAGAAGTTCCAGGATCAGGCATTCGAGGTCCTGCTTCCTGATGAGCATTACCACAGTCCAGAAGCATTTACTGTACCACTAGAGGCCCGACCGTACTTCTCAATGAAATGCATGTGTGCTGATCAAAGCAAAACACAAGAAAAGTTTAACTAAAAACAAACAGATCTAATTTCATCTAATTTGGTGTGATACAAAAATGTGATTTTTCCACCTTGTCTTGTCGAAATATCACTGGCCTGGGAGAAAAGTTATCTGGGGGTTGGGGGTGAGGAGGAAAGAGAGAGAAGAACATGCACAGCAATGGAAAAAGAAAGGGATCTTGGACCAGCTGTCTGTGTGTCCTTGAGTAAGTGACTTTGAAGACAAGTATTAGAGATGTTTTCATGCATTACCAGAAGTACCATAAACAACCTATTTAAAAAAAAAAAACCGTAAATCAGCATCCCAGCAAGAAGTTCTTTGAAAAAAGTTCCCTATCTCCTCCTCCAGCAGTCTTTTGGAATGATGTCACCTTCCTTGCCTCAATATTTTATCTCTCAATTTAATTGACCTGTCATGGGGCAAGCAGTCTAACTTGTTCCCATAACAAATTTGGTGAGCCAGCCAGTAGGATTTTGCTGCTTCATGACAAGCCAGCCCCATTGTGGGGGAAGCCTCTAGACTATCTCTAGTAGCTATGGGGCACCTTTTTATTCTCAGAACTCTCCCCTATTTTTATTGGTCATAGTGCAGGCTGCCCACGCATCCTCTGTTGATGCAAGCAATTAACATTTGGGTGAACGAGAGTCTGCAATGCTGGATCACTCACTCTGATGTACACATTGGGAACTCCTTTCTCTTCCATCTGGGCATTTCTGTCATTTTTATTTACCATTTGCACAGGTAAAACCCCCACCATTTGGGCATTTCAATCATTTGAAACTTGGTACGTTTAGGCAGTTGAAATGGGTGTTGGACTTTGTACCCAGTTCTGTATCTGTGATGCCTTTGGGCACATGTACTTGTGTGCCTATGTGCATAAAGGAGAGATGAGAAACTCAATGTCTGTCCAAATTGATTGTGCGAAGGGTAGGAGGGAAAAAAAGATAAAAAGTGCATTGGAAAAAGGATTGCCACAAGAAAAAGACAAGAAAGGGAAGGAGAGGTTAAGGGGCAAAGGGATAAAGCTCAACCTGCTATGTGACCTGAAATTTGTCAGTCAATCATATATCTACATGATCAAGTCCCCTAGGGAATTCTATTCAAATTGACTTACAGATAAATGAGTGTGTTCAATTTGTTGGTAAAATAAAAATTAAAATGTCTTCAGAATTCTTAGCATGCATTTTTGCCTTGGTTTTTGACCAATGAGGATTACACTTATCTCTGTTAGATATTTAACATAAAAGCCCTTTTAATACTAAGCAACATTTGAGAGAGGGAGAGAGAGGTTTTAAAACATGTAAAATAATGTTTAGTTTTTCTCGTTTTGTTAGAGATATGTGTATACATGAGGGTGAGGCATGCCCTGTGTCAATTTTATCTAACCTTCAAGCAGACAATTGTCGAGTTACAGATACATAGGTTTAATTCATGCAATGTAACCAATAAGTACTCTTGTATACAATACGCATTGCATCTGAACAAATATGTAAAATGGTCAGTGCTAAGTTGTGATTTTTTTTTATGGCTGGAGCCAAAGTCATTCAAATAGGAAATGAGAAGGTAAGAAATGAATGTAATTTTTTGTGTTTATCTGTTTTGAATGAGTAAATATTTAGCTATTATTGTGTATATGAGATGTACTTGCACGCCAGGCACTAAATCAATGTGTGGTCACTAGCACTGTCTCCTAAGCTTGTAGGAGATCTGAAGCTGCCCTTTATGCAGTTCTGCTTGCAATTATAGTTATCTTATTGATGCATAGACCCTGGGTTTTGCTTTAAAATTAAAAGCTAAATTGGTATATTGTAAAGGACTTCCATATATTGTGGTGCTCGTTATCAAGGGCTATCTTGTATGTTAAGTGTATTTGTGCTCCCCAAGTGTACAAGCTCAGGAGAACACATTACCAAGTTAGTGTCCTCCAAATTAAACTTGTTTATAACAATAGCCTTTTAGAGGTTTACGTCTGTGTGCCTAAAAGTGTAACATTTCCCTGCTGATGAAGAGCACCTTTGATGACTAAGCATGTCCAAACACTGCATTCCAAGCCGCACTGTGACCAGATGCGCTGCCCTCTTGGAGTATAAACCTTGCCACTCAACCATTGATGGCTTATTTTAAAGTTGACAATTTTTTTTTCTTTTTCTTCCTCCTTTTCTTTTCTCCCTCCCAGGCTAAGATATTGTGCCCTTCATAGCCCAAAAAAACAAAGAAACTCCAGACCTAGGAACTGGAGCAAGGGCTCTCTCAAGGACAGCAGATGGACATTAATCATATAGACTGATGATAATTATACTTGAAGCCCTGTCCTTGTATTCCCCCTCTCAAAAGGCGATGTGGAGGTAACTATGGTTTAGGATCAAATGCATATCTTATTGTTACTTTATACTCATGTACGATTGTACAGCAACTTAACTCCTTAATAAAAAGTATGTATTTTTTAAAAATCTTGTTATATTCTAAAAAAAAAAGTCCTAGTTTCACCTTGTGAGTGAGATGGCAGTCTTTGTGACCTCAGTCACTGTCTTCCCCTTCACTAGCAAATCAATGAAATTTGTTTTCCTTTTTCTCAAAAACCTTGTCCTCAGGCTGGATCAGTGGCTCAGCGGATACAGTGCTTGCCTGGCATGAGCGAGTACACGAGTTCAAACCCCAACACCATGCACACTGCAAGTCTTGGAGCAACGAAAGCCATGTGAAAAACTAAACAAAATTGACTCCCTCTTTCTCCCTCTCCCTCCCTCTCTCGCCTCGCTGTCCCTCTCTCAAAAAAAAAAAAAAACACACACACACACACAACCCCTTGTCCTCATTATTTGGACTGGCACAGGCACAGGGACAAGGACTGAGCTTTTGGTATCAATGGGAGACTCAGATGGAACCTGAAAGCAGCCAGTGCTCAAGACCTTTTGGCCAGGTCCAGCACTTGGACTGATCCCTCCCCGCTCCACTCTTTTCTGTGCTGAAGGTCTGAGGTGGCTGGTGAGCTTGTTGAGAATCAAATTTGCTTTCATTTGTATCATTTTGATGGAGATGTCATCCCATGATAAAGGGAAGAGGTTGAGGGACAGTCCCAGCAATTGCCAAGGTTCTTTTGCTTCAGAAAACTCCCTTTAAATCCCTGAATGGGTGTGGTTCACTTAAACATTTGGTTTGTTTGAGAAAAAGACAGCTGCATGCGGAGTCTTAGCCTCATCCATGTGGTGAGTCCCCAGCACGCACGCTGAGACCCTGCAATCCATAATCTGGCCCCCCACAAAAATAAATCTGTGGTCCCTCTAGTTTAGGACTCATAGTTGAGTGGAAGGCAATAGATGGTGGCTTCGAGGATAAGCCCGGCAGCCCCAGAACCTGGAGCACCCAACTTAAGAATCCAGAGGTCATGTGCTGCTGGCCCTGCAGATTGTACCTCAAGCAGCAGGGCCCATGCTCATGTGAGGAGAAGGAAGAACTATCTTTGCAGGAGCCCAACTCCAGAACCTAAGCACAAGACCTAGAGCCTCCCTGAGCCCTGGCTATATGCCAAGGCCACAGCTGGAGACAAATGTGGCTTTCATGGCCTTCCTCCCGCACTTGCCCCTCCCCTATCTTACATGCCCTGAACCACTGTACTCTGCCGCCTCCAAGGGACACATCCTGGTGGTGCCCTGCTTTCTGCCAGCAGAGCCAAGAGGGTGGAGGGGTCTCCTGGAGTCCCCCTGCATGCAGGCACCTGCCTCTTAGGCCTGCTGGTTTCCACAAAGAGAAGCTGAACAACAGAAGGGCGGATTTTAAAACAAAAAGAACGGATACCTGTAAGTATCTCTTGATTTTTTTTTTAACTTTTCTAAGTATTGTGAGGACTGCTCCAAATTTTTAGAGCAAATCTATAATGTATACAGAAAACATCTGATGCAGTTCTAGAACTCCTGAAAATGTCCGTATGGTCAATATGACATTCCTTGGGCAGAGCATCCCAGACACCAGCAAAAAGCTTCAGTGGGTAAAGGCGACAATTGACATAAATCCTTCACAGCTAGCTGATATTGCCTTTAATGTATATAATATCCAGGAATAACAGAAATGAAATTCAACACATGCTTTATTGGCAGCCCCTGCGAAAGGATCCTAAAAAAAGAAAAAGCTGAGAAGAAAGAATGGGAAGGACTGCCTACATTAAATAAGATAAAATAAAATAAAAAAATAGTGTGCCTGCTATAAAAAAATTAAAAACCAGCCCCATAGGGGCCCTGCATACAATTGGCAGTGAGGACCCAATTAAAGCTAATACCACGGCAGTGGTAGAGTGACAGGTCAGACGCAGCAGCATCTGTTGCTCCAACTCCTTGAATGCAAACTGGAAGAACACAAATTAAGACATAGCTTTTTGTACATGCCAGATTGTCTGATCCCTCTCCTGGGATGAGATTTGTTACATAAATTAAATGCTCAAATAACCTTCTCACCCAAAAAGTAATGACTTCGTTTGCAAGTACCACTGGAAAATCCACTCCAGCTCTAGCTTTTGCTTGCCAACCAGAAAGAAGAAACTGAGCCCACCCTACTGGAGGTCTACAAGAAAGTAAGTAAGGCCACATGGTCCGATGGGACCCTGAGAAGGGCAGTCAACGCTACTTTAAGTTCTTATTTAAGGAAGGGATAGCTGCTACAAGAAGAAGCAATACCCCCTTAGGAGAGAGACATTGATGGAAATCCAGCTTCTTCTAGGCAAATTTTTAAAACATGGGCTAATTCAGACCTGCCAGTCTCTCTACAATACCCATATCCTGCCTTTATATATTGAAACTTCACACTGATGTGAAACCTGAGAGCTATAAATTGTCTTGTCCAGGATATCTCCCCACAGCATCCTGCTGGCCATGATGCCAGGTAACTAGGGCTGGTTCACAGTGCTAAGTTTAAAGGATGCATTCTTAGGCATACCACTGGAAAGGAAGTCCCAATTACTGTTTGCTTTTGAGTGGCAGGACCCTGACACCAAAGGAACCACCTGGTATTACTGGACTGTCCTACCTCAAGTTTTTAAAATATCCCCTGTTCTGCTTAATGAGCACCGAGCAAAAGACCCACAGGCATTGCAACTGGATCAAGAAATCTTTTTGCAATACGTAGATGACCTGCTTAGAGCAAGCCCCAACTATGAACGCTGCCTTTCAAACACTATTATTGTATTGAATCACTTCATGGCATGCAGATATAAGGTGTCCACTAAAAGTGCTCATATCTGTAAACAAGCCACCTATTGGCATTCCAGATCAGCCAAGGAACCCAAAGTTTGATGTCAGATTGAAAGCAGGCATAGATAGATAGATAGATAAATAGATAGATGATAGATAGATAGATAGATAGATAGATAGATAGATAGATGATAGATAGATGATAGATAGATAGATATAGATAGATAGATAGATGATAGATAGATAGATAGATATAGATAGATAGATAGATAGATAGATAGATGATAGATAGATGATAGATAGATAGAGGAGGGGGAACGGTGAAAGAAAACAAGAGAGAATCAATTTTATTTAGTTTTTCCTGTGGCTTTCATTGCTCTAACACTTAGTTGTGTAAGTGGTCCTGGGGTTCAAACCTGTGTCCTCATGCATGCCAGGCAAGCACTGCAACCACTGAGCCACTGCTCCAGTCCCAAAAGTAGGCTCTCTTGAGCCTTAGATAACGCAGGAACCGGAGGTAGTAGCATAGGTTCCTGTGAACAGCAACATTCTGCCACGTTTGGATTCACAATTTTGGATTAATAACAAAGCCCTTATATGAGGCCTTAAAAGAAACAAAAAATAGAACCTTTCATTTGGACCCCAGAATGCCCAACTTCCTTTAGAAGTTAAAACAAAGTCTCATGACAGTCCCTGTCCTAGGCCTCAAACTATATGTGCATGAGAAACAAGGACAGCCTTGATGTTCTCTTACAGGCATTGGGCGTACAGTGACTTGTAAACCGTTTGTCAAGACAGCTTGTCCACTCTGCAAAATGATGGTCCCTCTGCCTTCAGGAGACGACTTCCACTTGTGATTTACTTCAAGAGGCTGAGAAGTTTGCTCCAGGGCCACCCATCACTGTGTGTTCATCATCAAATCCTGGTCTACTACAACAGAAGAGTGGCTGCTGGGTGACTGCTGGGGGACGAGGGACACCAGACCACCCTACTGAAAACTCAAAGCTCAACTTTCAACCATGTCCACCCTGAATCAGTGACGCCATTCCAGCTGAAAATGGGCCAGTATCTTGGAGGCCATTTATCAGGTTGGACTTGTCTGATCAGCCCAGCACAGAGCTGGACTGGGACCTCTTCACCATCAGGAGCAGCTCCATGGACAATGGTCAGTGAATATCTGGATGTGGCACGGTCACAGAACAACAGGTACTAGAAGCCAAGGCTTTGCTGCTGGGAGCATCCGCCTGGGCCAAGCAAATTGCTCTGAGACCTCTAGAACTACTCAAAGAAGGTAAATATCTAACTGTCTAAAAACACACTTTCATAATAGCATCTGCACATGCACTATTTGGGAAGAAGACTCTCCACTGCTGAAAGCAAGGACATTAAACATGTCTTTGAAAAACTGCCAAACCAAGGCCAAATCAGGTGGCAATCATGCACTGTTCCGGTCATCAGAAGACTGACACTTCTTCCATGGCCAGATGATAGAGCATTGATAGAGCAGCCAAAGTGGCCACAAAGAACAAACTGCTTATCAGCACCGCAATACCTCGGCTTGAATTAGACCTATACAAACCTTGATGAGGATGAGAAACAGGCCACAGAGTGGAGTTTTAACTCCCGGGATAACCCAGCCAAGTGGAGACAGGATTCCCATGGGCTCATCCTTCTGCCAAAAGCACCGGCTTGGCACTTGGTAAAACACCTACATGAGAAGCTGGAGCAGCGGCTCAGCGGTTATGGTGCTTGCCTGGCATGTGTGAAGACACAAGTTCAAACCCCAGCACCACCTACACAACGAAGTGTCAGAGCAACGAAAGCCACGTGAAAAACTAAATAAAATTGATTCTCTCTCTCTCTCTCTCTCTCTTTCTCTCCATCTCTCTCTTTAAAAAAAAACCTACATGAGAATAATAACTATGCAAGGGACACTTGGTGAAATTCATCAAGCTCCCTTGCAAGGGTCACACCTCCAACAGACCCCTGTGAGTAACTCTGTGGGTCTTATGTGCCCCAAACACAGTCTACTGATGCACTGTGAAGGAACAAAGCCCTTCGGGATTGGCAAGTAGATTATATTCAAATGCCCCATTCCCTGGGGAGACTCCAGATATTTGCTTGTACAAGTAGGCACCTTTTCAGGGACTGAGACTTATCCCACCAGAATAAAATAAGATTTAAAAATAGTGAGTTCTCTTAAGGGAGCTGATCCCAAGATACAGGTTCCTTTTTCTTTTATTTTTTTTTTTCTTTGAGAGAGAGAAGGACAAGGAGAGAGAGAAAAAGAGAGAATCAACTGTATTCAGTTACCCATTGCTCCAACACTTCACTGTGTGCGTGGTGCTGGGCTTTGAACTCGCATCCCTGCTCATGCCAGGCAGGCACCATAACCACTGAGCCACCACTCCAGCCCCACAGGTTCCTTTTTAACGTGTACCTTATTTAATACTCAGAACATATTACAGTTTCCTCAAATGTCCCTTGGGGGTGGTCTGCGCAAACCAGGGTCCATTGTAAGGCCACATCTTCCATCTGGTTGTTACGACCTTTAAGGCTTTCTTCTT
>PVKS010045907.1:0-13564 GCA_004027875.1 Aplodontia rufa
AAGGATTACAGGTGACTAGATTATGAGAGTCTTACCCAATCCATGAATTAATTCCCTGATAGGGAGTAACTGGGTGGTAACTGGAGGCAGGTAGGGAGTGACTGAAGTAGGTGGGTCACTGGGGGCATGTCTTGGCGTATATATTTTGTATCTGGAGAGTGGAGTCTCTCTCTTTGCTTCCTGGGTGCCGTGCTCCAGCTGCCTTCCTCTGTCACACTCTTCTGCCATGATGGAAATGAAGTAGAATTGGTATCTATGGACTAAGACCTCTGAAATTTTGAGCACCGAAATAAACTTTTCCTCCTCTATTTGTTCTTGTTAGGTCTTTTGGTTGAAGGAGCAAAAAATCTGACTAACGCACCCAAATATCAATCAGAGCCACCAAAGTTCCAATTCTAGGATTTCTGTTAAAATTATTAGAAAAGGAAACTTTTAGCTAGAGTTGTCCGGAGGCTCCATCTGGCCACAAGGAGGAAACCTACTTAGAGATGGAGCTAACACTGGGAAAATCTGGGCTCACAGGTGGACAGAAGAGGAATGAATTTTGAAGATATCATTTGAGCCTCTGCATCTATCTATGCCTATAGGTCTCACCAACTGAGAAGTTCATGATTATGCAATTCCAGCTAAAAAGCCTCTTTTTTACAAGACTGTCTGTTGAATATCCACCACAAGCACAAGTTACTTTTCTCTCCCTCTTTAGAATCTCATTGGCATTTACCTGAGACTCCTAGCTTAAATTTTAAAATTAACAGGCAACTTAACCTTCCCAACCAGACACCATCATAAAGCAAAAATAAGTGAAATGCACTCACCATTCTTAGCTCACAGTCTTATAAGAAACAGATACAGCTGGTTGATGAAGGAATTGAAGCACAGGGAAATAAAGTAACCTTCCTAATGACACACAGCTAGCAATCTTTGGAGTTTGTATTCAAATCTAGGCCATCTCTTTTCAGAGTCTAGCAAATTTAACCATTATTCCTACCTCCTCTCTCTGAAGTATGCATGATATTGTTAAAGACTTAGTGGGTTTCCTCATGGAGAGAGTCATTGGTTGGAAAAACTTTTCCCAATAGCGCACAAAAATCAAAGATGAGAGTGTGTACACAAGGCTTGTCTTTCCCCAAATCTGTCTTTCACTGGCCTATGGCTACATGGTGGTTCCTTGGGACAATTGATTGCTCTGCTTGCACAAACATCACAATTCAAGCAAACATGGATATTTTCCAGTCTTGCTTTGCCCTGGTCAAGTACTGCTGATGGTGCAGTGGGAACATTTGCATTTGTGATAAGCACTGCAGCCCTTCCCACTCCAGCATGGCTCCCCAAGGAACTGGGAGAAGCCTCAGCTGTTGTCTCTGGCTTTCTCCAGCTGCTGCCACAGCAGCAGTTATTTAAAGTTTCATCACTTCTCCAACATTTCCAACGCACTCCCTCCGGCTGTCTCTGGAGTATGTCATCTTCAGACTTAATGCAGTAGATATTGTAGATTCTAGCAAGGTGGTACAGAGAGGGAAATGATGCTGGACGTTCCAGGCTGGCAGAAGCCTATGGTCAAACTTTATCTTACAACCTCATTGCCCAAAGCAAAGCTTTCCTCAAAGCTGGGCCACTTCTCTCTTGCCTTGACCTGAATTTAAAAAAAAAATTAAGACATCATTCTTTAAGGAATGCCACTATATTTCTTCTTGACATTCTACAAGCTCAAGTAGCCAATTCCTTGATTCCACTATATAAAAATTGTTTCTCTGCTAGTTCAACATGAGTTGCTCATGTCCATACAATTGCTACTCAAAATGTGGCCAATGCCCAGCTTCAGTAATATCCTTTCACAGCTTATAAGAAATGTAAGCTTTAGACCTCTATTCCGGATCAGTATATCAGAATTGACAACTGAAGAAATTCTCCAAGTGATGCACACTTAAGTTTGAGAAACACAGATCAAGATCAGAGATTCTCAAATATTAGCAGGTATTAGTAATCTCTGGAGAGCTTACTAAAACTCAGATTTGATGGGTTTTCATTATTGACATATTGAGATTGAAATATTTTCATTAAATAGTAAATGAATTTACTATTATTCTAAAGTTAATTCATATTTTAAGAACTTCTTCATTTTCATCTCTACTGTGGTAAATACAGGTTGTGTAATTTTCATAAATAAAAGTTCTGTGGAGTCCTTTATAGTTTTCAAGAACTGAGATACAGGATTGTTTAAGGAGCAGCCCAAATAGTTTGAGAAGAACTGGTTTCAACCATCTTCTGAAAACAGTTGCATTTGTCTTGCTTGGAATTCTCACACCTCTGAGTCTACGGAATTGCTGTCCTAGGAGTCTGGAGTAGGGGTAAGTGGTTTCAATACTGAACACTAACAAGGACAGGGGTATGGGATGGTTCTGAATCTTTTCCTCCTATTATTTTTTTTTCATTCTGAATCGAACACCCCAATATACCTTCTGAAATTCTTGTCTGGGACTCCTAGACCTCACTGTAGTCACACCAAAGGTTTTACTCTCCATTTCTCAGGACCCTAATAGACCAGAGAGAAATCAACCTACCCTCCTTCAGGCAGTGAACTCCAATAGAACTTATTTTATGTGCCTTGATTATTTTCTGGAAATTTCTTTTTTTTAATCTTCTTTCTTTTCATGCTTTAAATTAACTATGAAAGAAGCAGAAACATCTTTTTAAAGAGTTTATATTAGCACCAGCTACAAATCAGACAGACTTAATAGAAATACTGGGCCTTGTGGGGGTGGTTGGGTCAAAAGGATGGTGGCCTTGGGAGAATTAGATGCCAGTGCTTTGAAGTGTCCTGGCTCTGATTTGCTTTTTTGTCATGACTATGACAGAAACAGCAATAATAGCTGACATAAACTAAGCATTGCTAAGTGCTGGCTCCTGCATGTTTGGCATGTATTAACTCCTTTAACCTTTGTAATAACTAGTGGATAAGGCTGTGCTATGGCTTAGATACAAGGTGTCCCCCAAAGTTCATGTGTCAGATAACTCAAGAATGCTCAGAGGTGAAATGATTGTGTTATGAAAGCCTTAACTGTATCAGTATGTTAATCCTCTGATAAGGATTACCTGTGGGGTAACTGCAAGCAAGTAGGGTGTGGCTATGGGAGGTGGTCCATTGGGGGTGTGCCTTTGGGATATATATTTTGTCCATAGTGATGGGGGGTGGGTAGGTTGGTCTCTTTCTGCTTCCTAGTGCCATGTCCTGAGCTGCTATCCTGTGCTACACCCTTCTCCCATGATGTCGTACCTCATCTCTGGCTCAGAGCAATGGAGTTCACCATCTATCTATAAGACCTCTGAAACTGAACACCAAATAAACTTTTCCTTCTCTAAAATTGTTCTTATCAGGTCTTTTGGTCACAGCGATGGAGAAGCTTACTAAAACAGACTATTAGACCCTTTTACAGAAGTGGACACTGAAGCATGGGCAGCTAGCCTACTCGTTGGTGGGGAAGGCAAGATTTGAGCCCAGAGTCTGGCTCTAAAACAAATGCTCTTCTCCACCATACTGTACTTCTCATAAGCAACCAGAGAACTGAGGTGCAGGGCTGTTAGACAAGAAGTTTCCAAGCATCACCAGAAATTACAGGTTTATTCTCTACACCATATGTGTTGTCTGTAATGAATGAAGTGCATCCAGATGTTTGTTATGCAAAGTATGACTGAGTATACAGGTGCTAGGCGGAGGTGCTGAAGAGATTCATTCAATGAATGAAGGGATTCATCCAGATGTTTGCTATCCAAGGTATGACAGTGAGTATACAGGTGCTAGTACAGAGGTGCTGAAGAAATTGAAGGAGTTTTAGTATTGGATAAAGGATAAGAGAATAATGAAGAGGCTGCCGGGAGGGTACAAGCTGGCTCCAGTGCACCAATGACTGTAACCCAAGCATTGATCACCAAAATGGGCACATAGTAGGCATTGTATGTGTTTATGGGTGGAGTGATTGGTTACAGGCTAGCATTGCAGGGACAAATTATCTTAACTAGCCAAACCCTTCATGTTTAATGTCCCCATCACTTGTAGCAAACGTGGTTGGTTACCTTTCCACCTTGCTTCCCTTGTATCCATGCTGTTCTGATATCTCTCTACTCTGACATTCTTCATTTCACTGAGCCTTCCAGATCTTTCCAGGAAGCCTCAGGAGCACCACTCTTAGTAAACAAAGCATCATCCATGAATGTTCCCTCCACTTCTGTCTTCTTAGAATCCTCCTTGTTCTACCACTTAAGAGCCATTATCTGAATGTTCCCAGATCATTGTATAATTGTACTCTTGTATAATTGGTACTTCAGGGCTTCAGTGTGCAGGTGATCTCTTCCTCCTTCTTATACCACTCCATCTTTTTAGGAAATTCTTTCTATCCTCCAAGATGCTCGGCTACCTTCTTCTTTTTGGAGAACAGCACTAGTCAACCCTACCCTGCCTGTCTACTCTCTACAAAAGTACTACAAGTACTTCTATTAAAATGTAAATTAGACTACTGCAATATCTGAAGGATAAAGATCTGTCTTCTCACCTTCCGCTATAATATTGGGTTTTGCACCCCAAGCCCACAGCTCTTGCCAGCCTTATCCTCTTTTCATGTTGCTACCCTTCTATGCTCCAGTCATTCTAAACTGCTCTACCCAGAACCATTCACAATTTGCATCTCTTTGTATCCCAAATCCATACTTATTTTTCGTGATTCAACCCAAATATTGTGTTCCCTAGGAAATATTCTCTGATCCCCACATTTTATGCATTGTCCTAGATACATACACCCAGGGAACCAGATATCTCTCCTATACACTGCTAACAGCAATGTTTATAATTACCTGTTGCTTGTCTGATCTCTACCCACAAGGGCAAGGAGGTTTTTGTTCCTCATGTTGATTCCATGGTTCTATCCACTTTTCAGAGATGGGAAAGGGTGAAGAGCCAGCCCCTTCAGTGAGTTTCCTTTCTACCATCCAATCTCCTGGTATCAAGGAGGGCAGACACACTGCTGTGCTGAACAAACTGTGGATATTCTTTACAAAGAAGAGGAGAGAATGGATATTGGGAGGCAATTTTTTTTTAAAGAGAGAGGGACAGTGAGAGAGAGAGAAAGATAGAATCAACTTTAGTTTTTCATGTGGCTTTTGTTGCTCCGAGACATTGTTGTATATGTGGTACTAGGGTTTGAAACCTTGTACCCACGCATGCCAGGCAAGTGCCGTAACTGCTGAGCCACTGCTCCAGCCCTGGGAGGCAATTCTTGATGACTGACGCATCCCAGAATCTGCAGAACTTAACAGAAGGCTTAGTCAAATGTAGGACTCAAAAAATAAGGTCACATGAATGAATGAACTACAATAGAGGAGCAGAAGAAAGACATCACAAACAGATAGGTAGTGGTGGTATAGATAGTATTTGAACTAATCCATGCCTTGAAAGGGAAGGATGACCCCTTTCCATGCACTCTCTTTGGGCCATCGCTCAAGTCTTTATGCTGTCATCTTGCCATATCCCCATTTTCCAAAGGCCTTTAGTGCCTCCCCTGTGCCCATTCATGGCGGTATTATGGAAGCTGAAACCAGCCTTACCTTTCCCACATCCTCTAGACTCTAAAATAATCCTTCTCCAGACAGAAAGCTTTCCTTTCAGATGAGTGTCTAAAGTGAAACCATTTTTATGATGCAAATGTTTGATAATTTGCAAGTACAAAAAAGACAGAAAAGTGTTATGATTTGGGTATGTGGTATCCTCTCCCCCACATATCTAATGTTTCAGCAATGTAGGAATATTCAGAGGTGAAATGATTAGATTATGGGAGGTGTGACCTCATCAGTGTATTAATCCATTTAGTGGATTACAAATTCTAACGGATTACTAAGTGGTAACTATAGGCCAGTGAAGCATGGAGAGGAAGTAGCACACAGGGGATGTACCTCTGGAGATTATATCTTGTCCTTAATTTCTTGCGCATGTGCCCTCTTTCTCTCCTTCCTGGATGCCATGAGCTAAACAGGTTTCTTCTGATATACCCTTCTGCCATGATGAGCAGTGGAGTTGGCCACCATGAACTGAACCTCTCAAATTGTTAGCCCCAAATAAATTTTTCTTCCTTTAAATTGTTCTTGCCAGATATTTTGGTCACAGTGTCAAAGAGCTGGCTAACAGACCAAGTCTTCTATAATCCATTGCAGACCATTCTTGAGATTTTGAGGTAGACCCTAAAGTTTGGACCCTAAAAATTTTCTTTCTATATATGTCTTTCCTAAATTTGGAATACATATTATGTGCTGTTTTTTAATTTCTTGATTCACTTTATCAAACATTTCTCCATGTTAACTACCAAATGTTTGCTATGATTTTAGTGTTGCTACCTTGGATTCATTGTAATGTTTTGTTTGCACTTGAACTCCCCTTTCCATCCACAGTTCCACAAATCAGTTCAGATTCAATGTCATCTTTGGTCCTGTGAGAAGCACATGCCAAAGTGGAATGAGAAGTACAAGAGATTCAATGGGGGGAAAATCTGGAAAGGGTAAACAGAAGGAATAATTGTAGGCAGGAAGAATCTTCAGAGCAGATAGAAGCCTGGACCCTGTGAAGGAGAAAAGGAGAGAGAAGGATTGGTAGGATGGGCTCTGGACTGCAGTACCACTCTGAAAAAGTTAGAGCCAGACCCACAGGGAGCCTCAGATTAAGTACTGCCCATTAAGAGTATCCTGGTGGTGTCATCCTGGCTTTATGACCCCCACCATGTTTAATCATTTGCCAGTAGCCACCTGGAGGGAGCAGAGACTCAGTGTGAACATTGCTGTGACTCTAAAGTTGAATCATCTGAAGGCTTTTAGCCAATAAACTTCGTCTCAATACATCCTCTTAGAACCTGCATGGATGCCTTATTCATTATTATAGAATATGCAAACGGAACATAATCTAATTCATCTAAAATAATTGTCTAGGCCATCCTGTGCCTATAGACTAAGCTCTTCCATAGGGACAGTTGTTGAGGAAATCATCCCCACACATTTGCCCTTTCTGGCAAAAGTCAAGGGGTTATACTAGCTTTCTAGTGTTGTCTATGGATGAGCTATTTATCTTTGTTGATGACAAAGAAAGGACATCCAAGTCAACTTAAGCAATAATTAGGAGATAAGTAAGTCCACAGTGCATGGTACTAAGAAGCATGTGTTTACTCAGAACAATAACTCTTTCAGGCTAGCGCAGCAATGGATTCTGGGTCTCTCATGATACCCATCAATCTGACAGTCTGTATCGATCTCTGAAGATTGACTGTGACTACTTGAAGCATACCTTTTCTGGTCAGCACTGCCTTTGAAAAGAAAGACCATTTTAACTGTTTCAGTACACTCTGGTTCTCCTTCTAACACAGGGATCGGAAACTTAAATTTTACATTTGTTCTCTAGAAACTGAGCCTGGTACGGGAATTTTGATCCATTTGATATCTTACAGAATTAATTTCAGGAGAGGGAACAAAAGAATCTGGATAGAGCTGATGAAGACGTTGACCTAGGACATGGCCTGATTGGAGTCATGCTTCAGCTTGTTACTACAGGAAGCTCTAAAACATGGATTTCAGCACAGATTTTGTCCCACCTTGAGTGAAGAAGTCATCCTTTTGCACATCTGTGTTAGTCAATCATTTCAGGGGTTGTCTTTCATAGGAAAGGGCACATAATCTCCCAGGGAGGCAGCTCCCATTAGATTGAGAATAGTTATCTGGAGAAGGGAAATTTTGAACTAGGGCTTTCATAAAAAGTGGAGGATGGGGGCACCAGGCTACAGCCAATATCTCTTAAACATATTTGAGTCAGACGTATTAGCGGTTAAACTTTAAGGAGTGAGGGACAGTAGCAAGTGAAGACTTCAGGCTCTATCTCATGGGACCATCTGGAACTCAGCCTCAGCCAATTTTGGCTGGCTCAGCTTTGCTAGGTCTTTAGTATTTTGGGAGGAGCTGGAAGTCTGGATTTTTATGTGAAATGTCTGAGATTTAAATGTTGGCAAACATTGGAAAGACCAAATAAAACCTTCACTTGGGTTTCTAGTAAGATTCCTCTGTGGAATCATTCCTGCTCAGCAAGCAGAGTAGCTTTCTTTATATACTTGCTTCATACCACAGCTAGAGAGCTGGATGTAGACACAGCATAAACCACACTACAGCTGATACGCTGCATTTGTTGAGTTCTGGATTGTGGAACCAACCAACAGTGAATAAAAAATAATCAGGAAAAATTGCGTCTGTACTGACTATGTACAGATGTTTTCCTTGTCATTATTCCTTAAACAATACAGTATGCCAACTATTCACAGAGCATTTATGTTGTAGTAGGTGTTATAAGTAGTCTAGAGATGATTTAAGAATATATGAGAGGGAAGGTGTAGTGGTGTGAACCTGTGATCCCAGTGATTCAGGAGGCTGAGGCAGGAGGATCTCCTATATTAAATTTTAAAAGTCAGGAGGGTTGTTGGGGATATAGCTCAGTGCTAAAGCATTCCTGGGTTCAATCCCCAGCACACACACACAGAATATATGAAGGATATGTGTAGGTTATAAGAAAGTCCTACACCACTTTACATAAGGGACCTGAGCATCCACAGCTGTTGGAATTCACAGGGGTCCTGGAACCAATCCTTTGAGGATACTGGGGGACAACCAACTGCACATTGAGTCCATTAGAATTCAGCTCTGCTACAAGTGACAGAAAACCAAAATAACAGCTATTTAAGATAGAAGTCTTTTCTTCTTTAACATAAATGGAGCCTGGAGAGAAGCTATCCAAACTTGGTAGGGAAGCTCCACAATCTTCAGGGACTCAGGCTGTTTCTGCTTTGTTGCTCTGCCGTTTTTAAAGCGTGGCTTGCTACTTGTGTTCTAAAACTGAGCTCTCCAGTGTAGTAGCCATGGCGCTCTGCTAAAATGTGGCTAGTCCTAACAGATTTGCTGAGTTAAACACAAATCAAATTTTGAAGACTTAGTATGATGAAAGGAAAGCTATTACTAAAAGTTAATATGTCTGTTTCTATTTTTTTTTTTTAATGTGACAAATAGAAAGTTTAAATTTTTGGGCTGGAGCTGTGGCTCGCCAGTTGCGGCACTTACCTGGCATGCACGAGTGCATGGGTTCAAACCCCAGCACCCACGTACACAGCTGGGTGTCAGAGCAATGAAAGCCATGTGAAAAATTCAATAAAAATCAATTCTCTCTCTCTCTCTTTCTCTCTCTCTCTCTCTCTTCTTCTCTCTTTAAAAAAAAAGGTTAAAATTCTGTGCTTTCATTTGTGATTTGTGCCATGTTCTTATTGGATAATACTGCTCTTAGATAATAGCACGAGCTCTTTCCATAACTTCTATCCATATTCCAGCTAGAAAGAAACAGAAAGGGCAAAGAAGGACAAGTATGTGCCTTTTTCCCCACATTTTTTATTGGAGCATTTTAATTGTACATGATGGTGGGATTTGCTGTTACACATTGTACATCCACACAATATAACAATATTACTTGGCTAATATCACTTTCCTGCACTACCCCCTCTCCTGCCCCACTTCCCTTCCCCTGGTCCCCTTCCTCTATTCTACTGACGTCCCTTTGATTTTCATGAGATTCCCAAAACCACCTTTCTTTCATTTTTCCTTTCTAGCTTCCACATGTGAGAGAAATCATATGACCCTTGACTTTTTGTTTCGCTTGTTTCACTTAACTTGTTCTCAAGTTCCACACATTTTCCTGAAAATGACATAATTTCATTTTTCTTTATGGTTGAATAAATCTCTATTGAGTATATTTACCATATTTTCTTTACCTATTCTTCCATTGATGGACACCTAGGCTGGTACCATAATTTGTCTATTGTGAACTGAAAAACCTGACTTTTAAGGATGTTTCCTGGAAGTCACACATAGTATTTTTATCTATATCTTATTGGTTAGAATTTAATCACATAGCCACATCAAAGAATAAAGGTGGAGCCATGCTGTACACAATTTGGGCCCAACTTAACATTTCCCATTTATTCCCTACTTATTCACTAACTCTCTCACACACTGACTTACACTTACATATTTATTAGTCACTGTTTTGTGCTGACCTTGTACCACTCATTCAGTATTCAGGGGTAAGTTAGGGTTCACATACTTCAGGAGTTTTCCATTACATAGTCTTGGCCAACTAATTATTACAGCTGCTAATATGGATTTCTATAGGAGAAACAAACAGTGGAATGTAGATTTTTACTTGGGGGAACCAGTAAATACTCATCAAGGATATATGGGATAATGACGAAGTTTTAATATATGTGGGAAGGGCATTTAAGGCAGAAGGAATGTGCATAAAGGCTTGGCACCATAATACCCCATGGCCAATTTCAGAAATGTCAAATGCCTAATGAAATGACAGCCTACCTCCAAGAGGGCTGGAGGACAGAGGTGCTGGTGGTCACTGGGGATAAGGGATGTAGGCAGGAACTAAACCCTAAATGACCATGAATCCAATCCATCATAAGGCTTGTGAATTGCCAACTTCCAGCATCAGCATCTCTTGTTGAGAACTTCCGTAACCTTGGGAGCTTGCTCTGCCCCTGTGTATGGCAAGGAGGAAAGAATGAAGAATTATCAACCTCCTCCTCCCCTAGCAGCAGACTTCAACAAATGATTGAAAGGAACCAGTGAATGGAACCTCCAAATCCTTTGGCCCTCCTGTGACCTAACTGTCTCTTAGTGTCCCCTGAGCCCAGGTAACCATAACCACTTGCTTAGCAGCGACTCCACTGCTTTTGTTTGTTTGTTTTCATCTCTTTTCCCTTTATGAGTATTTTCTGGGATCAACTTCCAAATATATTTCTTGCACTAGAATTCCAACTCCAGATTGGCTTCTGAGGAAACAATACGAAAAAACAATTGTGTGACTTTGACTAAAGGTAATGATTAAAAATAATAGGAAGCCATTGTTTTGGATTAGGCTTCTCTTTGGGCCCTGACAGATCAGACTAAAACTCAAAATGGCCTCACCCTTGCTATTATTTTCTATCACCATACTGAAGTTAAACTGTTTTTCTGACCTTACAAGAAACTAAGAGAAAAGAGAGATAACAGCCCAATATCCAAGACTGATGAAATAATCAAGCTTCCCTCCTTTAATCCTTAAATAAAAGAAGTGACTCACAGGAAACTGATGTTGCTGTTATCCTGTCTCCCTGTCCCCACCTTAAAAGGAAAGTAACTTTGAAATGACCAATTTGTTTTGTTCTAATTTGTCCTTTCTTCAGCCTCTCCCTGTCTAACCATCCTCTTCTGTTTAGCCCATTGGAACCCACATTCTATTTTATGGAATAAAGTGTTGCCAAACTCTAGAATAGAAAATAAAGTCAACTAATCTTCAAATTGTTGTAATTTTGTCTTTTCACAGTAAGTTCACACCACTGGGATGATTATTTATTGACAGCATTACCAAGTAAGCTCTTTGAAGCAAACACTTTTTCTCCTTAACCCTCCAATTCTGATCCATAAAAGGTATACAACATACATGTATTACACAGCTAAGTCAAGATAACTTTAAGGTAAATGTTAGAAATGACCCTGCACAGGGACTTGCTCACCAGCTGACTTTCCTTGCAATTTCCTCTGCTGTCCTTCTAAAGCTGTTATACCTGAAGACTGTCCTTAACCGTTCTTACTCTTTAAGCTGTTCCCAGATTTTCCAAATTCCTTCTATTTTATGTGCAAAACTATCATCGAGTTCTCTGTCCATTTGCCTTAACTGGTCCTATTATGACTCTTTTTCACTCTTAGACACCTCAAAGTGTTTTTCCAAATAAAGACCAGTTAGTTTCCGACCTGGCTGGGTGATGCAAGAGACTCAGGAGACTGAGGCAGGAGGATCCCAAATTTGAGACCAACTTTAGCAGCTTAGCAAGGCTCAAAGCAACTTAGTAAGAACCCACCTCAAAATAAAAAATGAAAGGACAGGGGATGTAGCTTAGTGGTAAAGCACCCCTGGATTCAATCTAAGTACAAGAGAAAAAAAGTTTTTCCCATAGAGCTTATCTTTTAAAATTTTCTAACCTTGGGGGTAGTTTGGGGAAAGCAGAAGGCAGAAGATGAAATAGACTTTGACATGTAAATTTAACTTTCATGTGTAGATGGTTTACCTTTCTAAAAGAAAGAAAGAATGAATGAATGAAAAAAGAAGGAAGGAAATTACACTATTAAATGGACAGTTTTATTTTTTTTTAAAGACAATCAACTTAATTTTGTTTTTCATCCGGTTTTCATTGCTCCTATACTTTTTTGTGTACGTGGTTGTGGGATTCAAGCTGGCATCCTGGTGCACGCCAGGCAAGCGCCCTAACCTCTCAACCACCACTCCAGCCCTAATGCACAGTTTTTTGATCCTGAATACAAATCGACTCAAAATGCATCATCAATTTAAAAAAGTGCCTTGTTACTGTCATTTAGAATCCAACCAAAATAATTTTCTGTTTTATCAAATGCTACTCAGTACCAAAAAGCTGACCATTAGTTAGTGGAGCTGTAAGAGTGGACACCTGGGTGCTTAATAAAGCTCCTCAGAATAGTTCTCAGGTATCAAGGAGCTCAGCTATTTATGAGCACTCTCTCCCTGGTTGCAGACAGATCAAAGGAGACTTCACCTTTAATTTCAGAGGTTTAAAATGAATGTTTCTCTAAATATATTTTAAGGGTATGTTTTCTAGTAAAGGATATTCTTATAATAGAAGATTCAATGGTCAAAGATACGGACAATTGGGGCTGGAGCCGGGGGCTCGGCGGTTATGGTGCTTGCCTGGCATGCGAGGGGACACAAGTTCAAACCCCAGCACCATGTACACAATAAAGTCTCAGAACAGTGAAAGCCATGTGAAAAACTAAATAAAATTGATTCTCTCTTTCTCTCTGTCCCTCTCAATCTTTAAAAGAAAAAAAAGATATGGACAATTGTGTTTGAATAAAGATCTGGGGCTTGTTTTGGGAACTTTAAAGGACTATTGGTGTTTTATTATTATAATTATAATACATGCTACCTCCTGGCCTACAAGAAGCTACATGCATTTTGTCACCTAACCTCAATTCCCATTAGAAGCCTAAGGGGTTGGGAGGTGGGTGTCACCATTTATAGTTTTCTATCTACCTAGAATTGGGCCAAATCAAACATACACTTTTATTTTAAAAAATTGGGGTGAAGTCTTATAGGGCATGTTCAACTTTAATAGATTAGTGTATTGTAAATCTACAAAGGATTAAACTATAGTTTGCAGTAATTCATATCTCATACATCTGTAAAATGAGGACGCACATCTTTTTTTTTTTTTGCTGATTTTTTTTTTATTTTTTGAACAACCTTACAAGATTTTAACAAAATAATATAAAATGTGTATAAAATGTGTAAATATTCTGGATATTGTAATTATCCCCAGGAGTGCCCCCCCAATTACCCTCCCTTATCCCTCCCTTCCCTTTCCCTTTATAACTCTAAAAAAAAGTATTAGATTATAAAGCATTACATCTTATCTGGATTTAACTCATG
>PVKS010045908.1:0-13563 GCA_004027875.1 Aplodontia rufa
TCTCAAATATATATGAATTTCTACTGTGCTAGTAGAATGAATGATATTATGACATTTGTAGCCAACTAAATGGAGATGGAAAAATTATGTTGAGTGAATGAAATATCCCAAACTCAGAGACATAAGGGCCAAATGTTTTCTCTCATATGTGCTAACTACAGTAAAATCTAAGACATGATGAACGTTAGCTAAGCTTACATAATAATCTCAAAATTGGTAAAATTTCTCATAAGTGGGGGAACCATACCTATGAAGGTTGTGGGAAAAGGGAGGGATGTGGGGATAGGGAGGGAGGGACAAGGGGGGCTATCTAAGAAGAGGGAATATTCAAATCCCATTAGAAGCCTAACTATACACAGACAGACTGAGAAATATCCATGTATACATGAATATGTAACAACAATTCCCTCCAATATGCAAGACTATGTCAAAATAACAAAAGTAAATAAAATTTCAAAATAATAAAAGTTTTGATTGTGACTTTATATTTTATAGGATAAATTGCTTATATTTCTCAGAAAAAAATTACAGTGATTGATTAGGAAGAGTAATTTTTAATTTAAATTGCCCAAACATAAATTAGAGATTTACTAAAATGGAGGCTTATTCAGTAGTGCTGATATGGTGCCTGGAATATTTTTTTTTGTCTGTACCAAGTTCCTTACTGATTCCAATTAGCAGTAGTACAGGAGAAACATTAGAATTGCAATGAGATATATCACTAAAGGAAACTCATTCATAAGTTTGAGTTCAAATATTTTCAAGATTTATGTATGTTATTAAAGTAGCACATATCAACAACAATCCTTTCTGATCATTTAAATGTATACATATATCTCTAAGAGTTTTACATCTTTCTTCATAAAACCCAAAGTGAGTTGATAACAGTAAGAGTATCCATCTTTTATGACACCTTATTAAACGTCCAATAAAAGGGATACCTTGATATTTAGAAAAGTTTATTTGATTTGGAATTCAAAAAAAGGAGCACTGAGGTAAAAAAAAGTGTGAATGTTAAATAGATTTTCAGATCAAGGAAGTATTATAAATCAGAAGAGTAATGAAAACATGTTAAGACTAAATCAAATTGATCAAATGATATCTATATTTTATACATTCATTAAAATGTCAACATTTTATATATTAAAATAAAAAAATTTCCTGTAAATGAAACTAAAAAATACATTATTTTAAAAACTTATAAATTATAAATCAATTTGGCATAGAGATTGTTTTTAAACAACACTGTTGACATACACACATTTAAAGACACATAATAATAAAGGCACTGCCGTTTATGAATCTTGGACACTCTTCAAATTTTCCCTATTCTTGATCTGTTTTGAATGATATTTCATAATTCTTAGATACTTAGATATGGTTTTTATTTCTTTTACTGAAGTGCAAGGAGATTGTGAGGTATACAAGTGTGAATTGGAGTAGAACATAAAGAAAACCTACAGAACCATGGTGTGCTTCAGGACCAGCAGAAAAATGGCCAGTGTCTCTGGTGAACAAGAGTGAGAGCTACCATTAAAAAAATAAAGAGGAAATTAAAGAAAGACAAATGAAGAAATTAAAGATGATTTGATGGAGAAAGGATGCATTCCTATTTACTCTATGACACATGATTCAAGCAGTAGAGTACTGATCCTCTAAGGGGTGGGAGTGTACGAAAGATAGAGTTCACTAAAACTAAATATGGGACAGTAAAGTGACTTAGAGACTTAGAAATTTCAGTATGTTAACAAAAGAAGAAAGACTGCATCGGAACCAAGACAGCTATGAAAGCAACATTGGAGGTGCTGGTTCAGCCTAGGACAGAGAATGCAGGAAACTCATTGCCAGGGGAAAACTTCATCCAATCAGGAGAAAGCATTAAGAAATTAAACAAGGAGATTCTGCAGCAGATATTCCTTGATTGTATTGGAACTACCAGTGCTAGACTGAGAGCACACTGCAGATTTTGGACTTGCCACCATTTGCAGTCATGTGAACCAAGTCCTCAATGTATCCACATCTTCTTTACTCTGTTTTTCTAAAGAGCTCTTACTAGTATAATATTCTATGGTGAGAAAATTTACAAAGCTTTTGTAGATATTTTCAAATCGCCTCTCAAGATGAACATTCCAATTAGTAAATTAAGTAAGGACACTAACTGACAATTCACAGAGGAGAAGCATAATGTACAGGTGGCTGTGCCATGCTTGGCATAAAAAGCAATTAATAAATAACAGAAAGATTAGTAGAGAAGAGGGAACAGAACAGAGGTGGAAGAATGAAAGAGGAAGGAATAACATTGGGGATTGAAGTAGAAAAAGTTATACTGCTTGCTTTTATAATTATGTCATTGTACATTCTATTGCCATGTATTTCTAAAAAGAACCAATAAAATTTTTTAAAAACTCTATTTATATGCTATATGAGAAAAGGCATTGAAGTGTTGCTTGAATTCATATTACTTAAAAACACATAATTTTTTCTGTTTTTAAGGTAAACATTCACAAAGACACTGAAGATCATGGTGTAGAGAAAGAATGCATCCCTACTTGGGATTCAAGCAGCAAGAGTACTGCTTCTCTGCTGGTGGGTGAAAGATGAATTTCACTAAAACTCTATTGGACAGTCAGGGTGTCTTAGAGACTCAGAAGTTTGGGTACACTAACCAAGAAGACAGACTACATTGAAGTCATACAAGTCATGGCAGCAATGCTAGCTTGGCTTAGTGGAAGGAACAGTGCATAGAAACGCAAAGGATGATTTAACATGGAAAAGCCCAAGACTGGAAAACATGGTGCTGTTAGCTGACACAGAGGCTATTTGGTGCATTGATAGTATTCCAAGTATCCCAGCTAACCATCAAGAGCTGAGATGACAGCCATCTTGAGGCTGCTATATTGCAGGTGCTCCAACATGAGAGAAGACATGGTCCTGGCAAGCACCTGCAATATGACTTAATGTGTACCTAGCACAACAATATGAAACAAGCATAGAATATTTTAATCAGGGGATTCCAATCAAAAAAGTGAAGTGGAGCCCAACTGGCTTTCCCTTTGAGTCTGTAGCTCATTTGACCAGTTGAAATGGAATGGGAATTTGAACAAGTGATGTATGTACACTCAGGGACTAAGACTGGGTGGTCTAGAAAGACTGTGTTAATGGACAACAGAGCAAGTGAAGGATTGGCTGTCCCACTCTATGAGTGGAATCCTGGGGAGACTCCTGATATCCAGTCTTCAATGAAAGATCATCAACAGCCAGGCCCTTGCAGTGTGTTGACCTACTCTGACAGAATAGAGCAAAGCAAGAATCTGAGGATTGATTACACCCAGGCCCCACCTGCAAAAACTTCACTTCTGGGTGGAGCCCTGACTTTGAAATAGAAGTGATCATGCATAATGGCCTCCTGGAGTTCCCACGTAAACAGGAAACAACTTTTTGACCCAGATTCAAAATAAAAATAGAAAGGACTGCTATTGTGGCTAAGGGGTTAAAGGTTCAATACCTGGCAGTGAAAAGAACAAGAAAGAGAGAAAATAGAGGAAAGGAGAAGAAAGAGGAGGAGAAGAAGGAAGGTGGTGATTGTATGGTCAAAGGGATCCAGAGAAAAATGATCAATGTTATCTGAAACAAGGTTTAATTTAAGAAGGAGGTAATCTACCTCTATAAGAAAAATTGACCCCTTATGAGATATCTATTGATAGGAATTCAGCCTCTCGTAGACAAATTCTTAAATCATGGATTGAGTTGACTTTTCAAATAACCTGCAAAAGTCTAATTCTGTAGGTTAAATGCAAATAAACAAACAGATGGAAGATTAATAATTTGGATAAGACCTAAAAGCTACAATAACATCATTTTAGATATTCAGCCCACAGTACCTTATCCATATACCTAATAATTGAAATACTATGTAAGGCAGATTTAATGTGCTAGATTTAAAGATAAATTCTTTCATACACTTCTGAAAAGGAATTTTTAATTCTTTGCCTTTGTTCTTAGCAAAAGAACACCAAGTTTTCTTTGAGAAATTAATCCAAAGAATCATGACAGCCCCTGTTGTAGGCCTGCCTGACTCATAAAATGTGTTAAAACTATACACAGAAATGAATACAAAAGTTACCATCCAGTATTGCTGGACTCTTACCTAAAAAATTTGAAATCCTTTCTGTTCTTTCAAATGAAAGTCATCAAAAGTGTAAGCTGTGAGTGTTAAAGCTGGATAAAGAAATCATTTTGTTGTTTGAGGATGATATACTTATAGCCAACCCCATCTATGAACTCTGTTTTTCAAATAATATTGTTGCTATAAACTACCTCACCTTATGTGAATATGAGGTATATCCAGTAAAATTATTTTATTTGCAAAGAAATCACCTATGTGAGATTCCAGATTAGCTAATGAAGCTTAAGTTTGATATCAGAACAAAAGCAGGCTATCATGATCCTTAAAGAAGCCAGGATCTGGACAGTTATGTGTATATCTGGAAATGTCAATGTAATGATTTAGGTAGTAACATGTCCTCCTAAGGCTCATCTGTGAGAAAAAGCAAGAAAGTTTAGACAATGAATGATTGGATCACGAGTTTTAACTTAATCAGTGTGTTGATTCTATGATAGGGAATAACTGGATAAGAACTATAATAAATTAGGGTGTGGCTGAAGGTGGTGGGTCCCTGGGGGTATGGATTTGGGGTTGATATTTTGCCCCTGTCAAGCGAATCTTTTTCTCTGCTTCTTGGTGCCATGTTCCCAGCTACTTTCCTCCATTACACTCTTCTGCTATTATGCTCTGTTTCATTCTAGGCCCTGATGAATGAAATCAGCCATCTGTGGACTGAGACCTCTGAATCCACAAGCCCCCCCACCAAAATTTTGGAACTAGCAATAAAAATCTGACTAAGCCAGTCATCATCCTGTCATATTTCAACCACTAATTTTGGACTAATAGGTAAACTCCAACATTTGTTTTAGCAAAAGAACACCAAGTTTTCTTTGAGAAATTAATCCAAAGCATCATGACAGCCCCTGCTGTAGGCCTGCCTGACTCATAAAATGTGTTAAAACTATACACAGAAATGAACCAAGGTACAGTCCTTGAAATTAATTTACATACACTAGAGACATATTGTAACCAGGAGTCTGTGTCAGAACAGCTTGAAACACAGAAAAAGAAGAATATTTCTGCTTTTGTAGTGTGACTGTCACCTGTGATTTATAATAAGAGTTTGAGAAACCCACTCAAGGACAACCCATTACTGATTTGATCCTCATCAAGTCCTGTTCTGCTCAAACTGAAGAAAGAATATCAAATGACTATGGTGAAGAAAGGTAGGCTCCAAGCCATCCTCTTAGACAATTCAAATGTCAACTTTAAGAGAAACCGAGTCCACCTTAAATCAAGCAACCCTATTGCCAGCTTATGGTGATGGACTCAAAGTATGATGGCTCAAAGAGCTTGGAGACTTTTTAGCAAGTTTCATTTACTCTACAGTTATGGAACAACAACCATGAAAACCAAAGACTTGGTCACTTACAACACCAACACAGAAAGCCAAGGTAATTTTTCTGATGACAGCTCTGACTGACCAAAGAGAATATGTAAGCATTAACACAGACTCAAGATATCCTTTAAAGATACAGCATGCACATAGAACAACCAAGAGAGAAGAGGACTCTTTGCAGTTATGGACAAGGACATTAAGCTTTCACTTGATAATATTCACATTGATATAGACTACGCACACATAGCAAAATAGGTGGGATTTATGCACTGCCCAGTCACAAGATGACTGATACTTAGGTGGCCAAGAAAAGTCAATTATTGATAAGGCAACCAAAAATCCAGAAAGAACACCTCTTTATAATGGCCTTAAAACCTCATTTTGAATCAGAGCAACACAAACCAATTTTATACTGAGGAGGAAAAAAGAGAGGCAAAGAATGGAGTTTGACTTTTAGAATAACACTGCCAAGAGAAAATAGAATTCGCATGGATTCATCCTTCTGTTTGATGCATGCATCAGCTTTTGATAGAACATGAGAGTGCTCGCTATGGGAAGAGTGTCTTGGTAAATATTGTCAAGACACAATTCAAAGTGCTCTGCCCCCAATGGATGATCCAGAAAGTGAATCAGAACTGTGTCTTTGCATTCAAAGCCATCACAAGAATAAAGGGCAGTCTATCACAAAGGCTCAATATGTAAAATCATAGTTATCAATGATTAATAGAGTTTACCCAAATGTGCTGTCATGGTTACCTGAAAATATTTACTGGTAAATACCTTATCTGAATGGGTCAGGCTTATGCCACCAGGATAGAAAATGCTTCAAAAATAACTGGAGTTCTCTTAAAGGTGCTGGTTCTAAGATACAAACTCCTGCCCTCAAAGCAAAGTGAAAATGGACTATCACTTATTGCAGAAGTGATCCAACAAGTGAGCAAAGAATTGCATATCCAATAGAAGTTACATGCATCCTGGAGACCACAGTCTACATGGAAAACATAAAATATGTCAATCCTTAAAAATGGTAGCTAAATTATGACATAAGGTGTTTGCCAATTGTTCTCCTCTAAAGGGTATCTATAGATCCAGTATTAAATTCAGCCCACAAATTGATAGGATAGGAAACACCCTGACAATATGGTAGGAGAGTGGAGTGTATGGCAATAGCAAAACAGAAAAAAGATAAATATCCCCACTGAGGTTCAAACAGTATGTACAACAATCAATCAAATATTGCCTACTACACAAGAGTCTGCTTCTTCCAGGTTGCTACCTAGCCTCTCCACCCCTTCTTATACAAATCTCCCCCCCCAAAAAATACAACAGGTAAACTCCTACCATTGCAGGAAACCTTTTATCACCCAGTTTCAGCAGAAAGCAGCTTAGATGTAGAGACACCAATTGTTTCATAACAAGCGACAGGGGTGGAAATGTAACAGGGTCAACTTCATGATACACATATAACACTTGATGTGCTGGCACTGTGATTTATTTTAAAACTGACTTTTGTTTTCCCTATTTCCTTTCTTTTCTCCCTCTCCTCCTTTCTAACCATGGGAGAAATAAGAATATCCTAATTCCTCTTTTTTGCTAATTATCTCTCCTTCAGCTCATGCACAACATGAATGAAGAAATGAAAAGACTTCAGGGCTGGGACCAGATGATCTAAGAAATAGCTGTCCCTCAAGAAGACAAGTAAATTATAACTGCTGATAGGACATAGAGCATAATCTTATGATCACTTTATTAAAGGCCAATTGGCCCCCAGGACTGTTACAAACACAGTCTCTAGAACAGGAATCCCCTGTATTTCTCCTTCATCAGCAAAGCAATACAACTTTTTAAAAATCAAAATCTTGTCCTCATTATTGGATCAGCATAGGGGACAAGGACAGCAAAATAGTCCTCTATGAAATCTTTGAGTTCCTTGATTTCCCCATATTTAAATGCATCTTTAAAATAAAGTTACTGATTACACAAATCTGATTTCAATACACTTTACTGGCTATAAATGGCCCCACAGCACAAAGAATTACTCCTTCAGAAAAGTCATCAAATTTCCCATTCCATCAACATTGGACACTTTGTATCCCCAGTTTTCAACATGCTGTAGCTTCTTTCACTGTAGAAGATATTTCCCATGCTTCATAAGAGCAGAATGTGACACTAGCAGAGGAAACTCCTCAGAGAGAACTGCCTTCACCAATATCATTTTATAGGCTCCTGAAGGGATGGAGGCAGTGAGGAGAGTGGGAATAGGAGGAATATCAAGACAACTGGAGGGAGGGAGTAGGGGGGTTATCAACCCAGTGGGAAACCTTCAACTCCCATGAGAAGCCCAACTAACATGGGGGTAAAGTAGGGGAAACATGGGATCAGGGAGGACCCAAAGATCATGAACTGGCATCAGTCTTGGCTTGCTCTGAAATTATGCATGTATTCAAGAATGTGTAGCAATGATTCCCTCCTATATGTAAGACTATGTTAAATGAATTTAAAAAATGAGAAAAATGAGACCTTTGAATTTGCATAGTCTAATAGAATACCAACCGTTTTTGGGGAAACTGTTATTCTAATATCTGGAGTTGTCCTGTTGTGCAGAAATTCATATATATGCCTGAAAATTAAATATTAATACCAAAAAAAGTGTAGCCTTAGTTTACAAGTTTTTTTTGTGGAAAGTAACCTATATCTTCCATGTTAGAAAATATTTTTATATCTCTGAAATACTCTTGATAAAATACATAGTGTATGACAAACAGAATGAAATTAGTGAATGCATGTTTTTTTTTCTAAAATGACCAAATCATGGGCACTGCTGAGTGGAACACAATTTTGACTTATGAGCCATGTCAGGTCATCTAACCAAATGGTAAATTCTTTTTCAAATATTATGCTCATTTAGGGACTGCATAGTCTTCTCCACCATAAGGAACTATATTGGGTCTTCAAATCTGCTTGAAGTGAGTTTTGCCTTGAAAATATCTGTGGAAATTCACTGGGACAATCTTTCTAGTTCTTCTGAATAGTTTTACAACACCAAGGACACAATGAACAAGAATCATCTTTGCCTTTCCCTTCAATACTAGAACCTAAATAAATGGCTGATTAATAATGTATCCACAAGTAACTGAAACTAGAGTTGGGGGAAGATAATCCCAATATTCCAATACATGATCTATTTAGGTGAAAGCTATACCAAGATATTAAGAAATTAAGCCTGATTTCTGCCAGAGGAGATATCCTACAGTAGCATTGTCCTTGAAAATTAAACATAACACACATGTAAATATGAAATTTTAGTGGTTACACAATAAAGGAAAAGAAAACAAGGCAACTGCAAGGATTGCACACCCAGACCTCACCCCACCAATGAGTATGTCCAAGACTCCAGCCCCAGGCATGGGGGACACCTCTGAAAACCACATGCATGGACCCTGCCCTGCCACTAAGCATGCCTAGGACTCCACCAAAACTGGCAGATGTGAGATCCCTGAGGACTCTGTTCCTAAAACCTGGCCAGCCACTGATCTAGTCCAGGATCACACCCCAGCCACAAAAGGCAAACGAACACCCTGAGGACCCTGAACCCAAATCCTGTCCCATAGCTTCATGTGCCCAGGACTCTGGCCTTGACACCAGCAGGCTCATAGGAGATCCAGAGGACCATGCACCTTGACCCCACCATGCCACTGAGTTCTTATATGAAAAATCAGGGGGTGCTGGAGTGGTGGCTTAGCTGGTACAGCACATGCCTGGCATGTGCAAGGACCTGGGTTCAAACCCTAGCACCATGAACACAATGCAGTGTCTGAGCAATGAAAGCCACATGAAAAATTAAACAGAGTTGATTCTGTCTTTCTCTCACTCTCCCTCTCTCTTAAATAAATACAATATCAAGACATCATGAATAGATAAATTTATGCTCCACCTCAAATACCTACAAAAGAAAAAATGAACTAATGCCATACCTAGCAGAAGACAGGAAACACTCAGAATCAGAGCTGAAATCAACAAAATCAAGAATGAAAACATTATAAAAAGAATCAATGAGATAAGTAGTTGTTTCTGTGTAAAACTAAATTAAATTGAAAGGCCCGTAGCAAATCTCACTAAAAGAAGGAAAGAATTGAAGCAATTCAACCAAATCACCAACAAAAAGGGAGTGATCTTCACTGACCCTTTGGAAATCTAACAGATTATCAGAACACAAGTTGAAAAACTATACGCCTCCATATTGGAGAATCTCTAAATTTCTAGACACATGAAACATCCCCAAATTGATGAAGGAAGATTTTTGAAAGCATAAACATCCCAATAACAGGCACCAAAATCCATAGAGCAATTAAAAGCCATCCAAAGAAGAAAATCCCAAGTCCTGATAGATTTCCCACTAAGTTTTACCACTTCTATGAGGTGAAGATAACACTTTTCCTTATTCAGCTACTGCAATATATTGAAAAGGAAAGAACTCTTCCAAATACTTTTTATGATTCAACCATAACTCTGATAATGAAACTCAACAAAGTCACATAAAAAATGAAACTATAGATCATACCCCTGAAGAACAGCCACGCAAAAATCCTTAATAAAGGTCTAGCAAGCCACACTCAAAAACACATCCAGACCAGCTATCCAACTCCTGGCTATTTTCCCAAAAGAGTTATAATCAGTATATTATAGAGATACAGCTTTATCAATGTTTATAGCATCTCCATTTACTATAACTAGACTATGGAACCAACCCAGCTACCCCTCACTCAATTCAAAAACTTTGGCACATATATACAATGGAAAACTACTCAGCTATTAGAGAAAATGATATTATAGCTTTTGCAGCTAAATGGACAGAAATGGAAAAAATTATGCTAAGTGAAATCTCCCAATCTCAGAGACTCAAAGGCCATATGTTTTCTCTCATTTGTGGAAGCTAGAATACAACTGGAAACATTATGATAGCTGGCTAAGCTAATAATAACCTCAACGTGTATCAATTTTTACACAAACAGGGGGAACCTTGTCTAGGATATCTGGAGATGTAGGGAGGGAGGCTGAGAGGAGGGAGGGAATAGGTAGGAGATCAAGGAGACTGGAGGGAGGGAATATGGGTGAATCAACTCTGATAGAAACTTCTGACATTCATGAGAACACAGGAGTATAATTGGGGGAAACATAAAACCATGGGGAAATGATTCCCCCTTAATTGTAAGTTCATAGTCAATAAGAGCAACAACAACAAACATCAAGAAGTTGATTAATTACGATCAAGCAGGCTTCATTCCACAGATGCAAGACTGGTTTAACATATGCAACTTCAATGAAACTTAAACTGAATTAAGGACAAAAATCATATGACCATCTTAATAGATGCAGTTAAGACCACTTAGAAAATTCTGCATCCAATTATCATCAAAACTCTGGAGAAGATTGAGATCAAAGGAACTTATTATAATGATGCGAAGGTCATATATGCCAAACCCTCAGCTTTTATAATAATAAATGGAGAAAAGCTGAAAGCTTTTCCGCTCAACTCAGGACCAAGACAAAGGTGCTTGCTTACACCACTTTTTATTCAATATAGTCTTTGAAACCCTAGCTGGAGCAATCAGAAAAAAGAAGGAAATCAAAGGGATAAAAATGGAATGACAGCAAGTCAAATTATCACTTTTTGCTGATAATATGATTCTATATAAGGAACATCCTAAAACTTCTACTGGAGGGGCTGGAGCGGTAGCTCAGTGGTTACAGTGCTTGCATAGCATGCACAAGGACCTGAGTTCGAACCACAGCACCACATACACTCACACAACTGAGTTTTATAGCAACGAAACCCACACGAAAAACTAAATAAAGTGTTTATCTCCCTCCTTCTCTTTCTCTCCATCTCTCTCTCTCTCTCTCTCACTGTCCCTCTCTCTTTAAAAAAAGAAAAAAGTTCTACTGGAAAAATGCTTGGGCTTATAAACAGATTTAGCAAAATAGCAGGCTACAAGATCAACAACCATAAAATAGTAGCTTTCCTATATGCTAACAATGATAGGGCACAGAAGAAGAAATCAGGAAATTGGTCCCATTCATAATATCCTCAAAAAGAATAAAATACTTTGAAATTCATATAATAAGAGAAATAAAAGCCCTCTACAATGAAATTATCAAACAATGAAGAGAGAAATAAGAAGACATGACAAGATGGAAAGACATTCCTTGTTTTTTTTTAGGCACAATTAATGTAATTGAAATGGCCATTTTGGCAAAAGTGGTATAAAGATTCAATGCAAGCCCCATCAATATACCAATATCATTCTTTACAGATATATAAAAAAATCATTTTTCAAATGCATTAGAACAACATTGAAACCTAGAGTAGACAAAACATTAATAAGCAAGAAAAATGAAATAGGTCATTTCAGAAAAACAGATCTAAATTTATACAATACAGCTCTTGTCACAAATACAGCATAGTACTGGCATCAAAATAGGAAAGACCGATGGAATAGAATAAAAGACTCTCAGGCAAACCCATAAATCTTAAGCATCTGATTTTTGACAAATGGGGTCAATATATAGCATGGAGGAGAGACAGCCTTTTCTGGACAAATTGGACAGCCCTGTGCAATACATTAAATCCTTACCTCTCACCTTGCCCAAAATTCAAATCAAAATGGATCAAGAAATCAGAATTAAATCAGCTACCATATCAGTACTAGAAAAAAAATTAGGAGAAACACTCCTGCACATGAGAATTGGCAACAACTTCCTCAATAAGACTCTTAAGGAGAAAGAACTGATGTTAAAAATTAATGAATGGGATGCCATAAATTGGAAAACTTTTCCTCAATCAAGAAATTGATCAAAACTTTCAGAAGTGGGAGATAAACATGGCCTGTGATTCTTCCCACAGGGTATTAATAAATTGGAGTTCTATTCAACTTTTATAAAAAACAATATTGTGGTCTTTGAAGGAAAATGAATGGCAACAGAAAAATCATGCTGAGTGAAATTAGCCAAACCCAGAATGTCTAAGGCTGAATGTATTCCCTCATTTGTGGAGGCTAGAACTACTCCCTGACTTGGGTGAAAAATAGTCAAACTAATGTGTTAAACCCACCAAGGGCATAAGGACACATCATGTAGGAGAAACATAGACATGTAGAGGGTAGGGGGGAAGGAAGATGGAGAGGCATGTGTTGCATGGGAAGACAAAGTGATCTAGAGAGGCAATCAATAATGTAGCATATTTTTACCCTCCAAGATATCTAGTGGTATTACATATTCATTTACTTCTAGAAAATTCACAAATTCTTGGCAGTAGCAACTTCCCCTTCTACTTTCCTTAAAACCAACCCAGAGATGTTCTATATTGCTTTTCTATGTATACCTCAATCCAGTCAAGTCAACAGTGCAAATCACCCATTACAATAATTATAGACAATAAACCAAACTTAAGAAATATCTACAATTCTAAGTTTACTGCAACACTATCCAAAATGGCCATTTTTTGTTAGAAAATACTTTTACTTTACTTATTTATTGTATGTGATGCTAAGGAATGCATACAGAGCATCACACACACTAGGCAAGCAGTCTACCACTGAGCTACAATGCAACCTTATTTAAATTTATTATGAGATAGAGTCTTTTAAGATGCACACAGTCTCACCAAGATGCTAAGGCTGGCTTCAATTTTGTAATCCTCTCTCTCAGCCTCCTGAGTCCTTGGTATTAAGGAAAACATATCAACACACCTGTATTATCATTTGGCTTTTCAAAGAAAGATGCTATAGATTGGAGCAGTGGCAAGGTGGAAGGCCAGCCCCATTAATTTAGCAAGATGCTCTTTTAAAATGAAAAATAAAAATGACTGGGGCTATATCTCACCAGAAATATAACCCTACATTTAAATCCCAGTAACAAAAGAATATTCTGTCATTCACAAAAACATGGATGATCCTGGAGGACTTCATAATGTGAATTGATCCAGACACAGAGAGAAACACATTGCATAATCTATTTATGGAAAAAAAAGAAAAACAAAGATGAAAGAGAATTGTGGCTA
>PVKS010045909.1:0-13541 GCA_004027875.1 Aplodontia rufa
GTTCAAAGCCAAGTTCCAACAGCAGCTGCCAATTTTAAGTCCAAGACACAAAATTAGATGTGAGCATCTCGTCTATAATTAGGCAGATTTTAGATGATTCTTATCTGTCATTTTCTTTGACACAAGCACTATTTATTTTCCAATGTGAGAACTCAATCGGCCATGGCACTGTGGGACAGGAGCCAAGAGGCTGGCTGCCAAAGCTGCAGCCACTGCACAGTGGGTGGTGGGGTGCGTGGGGACCGTGGGGACCCTCTGTAACCTGGAGAATCACACTGCTGCTTCCAGCCACGGGCTACAGAGGAGGCTGCCGTAGAAGCAGAGGCGGGAAAGGCTGGGGCCTCTGGGTGCTGGAAAAGGGTGAAGTGGCAGGTCTGCAATCTTCAAGAGGCGGCCAGCCTCGCCAGAGGTGGAGAGAAACACGGAATGGGGTGAGGCTTGTTGAGAACGCTTTGCTTGAGGTGAGGAAAATTCGGATGGTTGCCTCCTTGAGTTTATATGTGTCTTCCCCCAGGTTTAAGCGACTGAAGATCTCCCACCTGCGTCCATGAAACACCTATTGTTTCCTCTTCTCTCCTTAAGTGAACTATCAGTGAAGTTTCATGACCAGGATAGATTCTACTTGCTCTGATTCCCCACTTCCCCTGATTCCTCTTGTGACCCCCTTTTCTTTCCATCTCTACCTTCCCTGGACAAGAAGAGTTCTTATGGGATTTTTTTTTTTTGGTACCAGGAATTGAACCTAGGGATGCTTAACCACTGAGCCACATCCCCAACCCATTTTTTAAATTTATTTTTTATTTTGACACAGAGTCTTGCTAAGTTGCTGAGGCTGGCTTTGAACTTGCGATCCTCCCGCCTCAGCCTCCCAAGCTGCTGAGATCACAGGCGTGCGCTGCGGCACTCAGCCTTACAGAATTTTGAAGCTTCCAGCCGCACAAAGATGAGAAAACAGCAAACATGAGGCAGAATCCTATCATTCTCACAGAGACCCCCTGAGTCTGGGGGATAGAGGTCAGATTATTCTAAATGGTGGCCTTTGGTAGTTTCCGATTACAGCATGTGCAGAGAGGGACTCCAGTCCTGAGGTCACTGCCCAGATCTGTGGCCCAGCCCTGCTGGCTCTGAGCAGCTGAGCCAGCATCACATTGGCTAAGGGTGGAGATAAGCCCTGCTTGAGCCCCAGAAACGGAGAAGGCAAGGGCGATTCCCCAAGCACAGGAGAGTGGCCCTCGCCCCAACAGCACTGTGCTGTTCCCAGGACGGCAGCCCCCCTTGCTCCCTCCATACGACATTCTGGGAAACTCGCTCACTTCTGTGTTCACCTAAACTCACACAGCCTGGTCCTTTCCGTGGGGTCAGGGGTTTGCAATTCTTGTCTCTGGTTGCCCTGGAGTCTCAACCTGTCTTTGGGGACTACTGAGTTAGAGGACAGCTGAGCAGAGACGTGTCCCTGGCCTGGGTCCTCTCCGGCCTGGCAGTGGTATTCTCTGAGCATCTATCTCCATTAACATACCCCGTGCCTTTCTTTGCTTCTGCTACCAGTCAGATTGTCCCTAAGGATGGCACCCTTGATTTAGTCTCCCAAGAGACCCAGTACTTCCCAGGCTCAAGGTCCTCAGACCATAGATAAAGGGCTTCCCACAGTTCACCCAGGGAAAGGGACAGCCCCGTCAGCCTCTTTCAAACCGCTGCTCTTTCAAAGGGACAGAGAACTTCTGTTCTACAGGGTCACTTGTCACAGAGAGGATGAGCAACTGGTGACACTCTTTCAGAGAGGCAGACTGACACGGTCCCTGCTTCTCCCCAGGTCTCTGCCCTTACAAATCTACTTGATCGTTCTCAGAAATCCACATTCTAAAAGCTCTGATATATATATATACATACCTTGGAGTTCTACTCAGCTATTAGAAACAATGAATGACATTGCATCTATTGAAGGTAAATGGATGGCACTTGAAGAAATCATGCTGAGCGAGGTTAGTCAAACAGAGAGTCAGGGGATGAATGGTTTCCCTCATTTGTGGAGGCTGGAGCTGAACCCAGGCTTGGGAGTAAGGTAGACAAACTCATGGATTAGATCCGTAGAACAAAAATGCAAAATGTTAATATTTATGAGATACAGTTGCAAGATACTTCATAAGATATTTGAACAAGCTATGCTGCATACCTGTACAAAAACGTAAATGTTTAATCCCGTTGTCAAATATTTTGAAGAATAACAAGGGATGATAGGAAGGGAGGAGAAGGGGAAATGTTAGAACTAAGATAAAGCAAGGTACATTCCAAGCAGTTATAAATGTCACTGTATATACTATAGCCATACATATAAAAAATGTTCTCAGGGCTGGAGCGGTGGCTCAGCGGTTACAGCGCTTGCCTTGCATGCGCAAGTACGTGGATTCAAACCTCAGCACCATATACACAATGAAGTGTCTGACCAACGAAAGTCCATGAAAAACTAAATAAAAAAAAATTGATTCTGTCTTTCTCTCTCTCTCACTGTCCTTCTCTCTAAAAAAAAAATGTCTCATAAGTATAAGAATTATGTCACTGTATTTGGGTTTTTTAGGATTAATAGAAGAAAGGCAAGGGATCAGGGGACAGGAGGAGGGAGGTAGAGGGATGTGGGGGGAGGGGATATTGAACAAATTGTATTGCTGAATTGTGTGCATCTAGGAATATGTGACAACTAATACCAACATTATGTAAAACTATAATGCACTAATAAAAATAAATAATAAAAAAAAGAAATCCACGTTTCCGAGCCTTCTCCGAGGGCTGTTCCTGCATCCATAGTGATCCTCGCAGACCACACCTGCTCTGGAGAACTCCTCTAGGTCCTTCCATTTACTCCCCAGTAAGCCAGCCAAGCCCCTGCCTTCTGCCCTCTCCTCGCCTCTCCTTTCCACCACTGCTCTGATCCATCTCCAGGTCCTGTTCCTTTCCTGGCATGATGCCTGAACAGGTTAATGTTCCTGGTTTTGTATCACATGACATCCCAGGGCAGCAGTGGACTTTTTACAGAACTTGGGGCTGCTCACTTTCAATCCAGGGGCTCCATCCAACCCAGGTCCCCACGCAGGCGGTACTGTCTGGGGAACCAGGCTGAGCTTTCCGCCCAGTTGTCCTGTCTTTCCCAGTGGCCTGCATCTGCTTCCTGTGCCTCCAGTGTCTCCTAACCGAGCTTTCGGGGCCTAGGACAGCCCTCGAATCTCAGGTTCTCCCGACAGCAGAGACAACCCGAACACCTGTTTTCACCTATGAATGAATGGAGATAGAATATGGGGCAAGACACACGTTGCTGTTGTCTTATGTAATTTCAATCCAGTTGGGTAGGGATGAGAATGTACTATAGTGTCTATGTGCACACAGAGGGTGCTTGACGCTCAAAGGAATAGGATACATATTGGAGGGTTTTAAATTAAGCAGTGCAATGATCTGAATTATCTGACTTACCATTGTTGTGTACCATTGTTGTGGTACTATATACCAAGCACAATGTAAAGTTTACATTTGTATCTCATTTGACCTTCCTAATAACCCTAGGAGGTGTGTATCGTTATCCCCATTTTCCAGATGAGGAACCTGAGATTCAGAAAAGCTGTTGCCTATAACCACGTTCATGAAAATTATTGGCAAATTTAGGATTTAAACCTAGCTCGTGTGTATTAGTTTCCTGCAACTGCTGTAACAAATTATCACAAATTGGGTGACTTTAAGCAGCATAAATGTGTTCTCTCATAGTCCTGGAGGCTAGAAATACAAAATCTAGGTCTTTGCATGACTGGTTCCTTCTGGAAGCCAGCAGTCTGTCCCTGTCTTCACCAGCCATTTTCCTCTTCCTGATTGACAGCTTTTAAAGACCTCTGTGGTTCCAGAGTATCTGCCTGCTCTGCCATCTGTCAGAGGAGGAGGTCATCAGGGGAGGTCTATTGACTCAGGAAGCTCTTCCAGGAGCCAGTGTCTGGTCCTCTGCCCTCCCGTCCTGCTTCCCTCCAGGTCCTCTGCCCTCCCGTCCTGCTTCCCTCCAGGTTTCCCCATCTTCCCACAAGGACCACTCTCTAGCTTAGTGGAAGGGTTCGTTGGGTTTCATGACTAACTACACTTGTGTCATCTTACTTTTATTATTTCTATAGATGTTCGTGATGCTCTGGATTTGAGTGACTCTCATGAACTTCCCATGGATAAAATGTTGGGGCCCCAAGTGCTGCTTTTCGCCTGGCGTCCTTGCCTGGGCTGGCTTCCTACCCACTCCTGCCTACACAGTAGTGTGGATTCTGTGGCAGAAGTCGAGTGGCGGTGGTTCCCATGACCCCCAGGCCCCTCCCATCCCCTCCTTTCCATCCTAGCCACCTCAGGTGTGTTCCCATCCTGTTCCTGTCCAGGTGGTGAGCCTGGGGAGGAGGAAGAGTGCCAGGCGTGGGAGCGAGGCAGAGCGGAGTTCTTCCTGCTTTCCAGCCGCTGGCCGCACCTCCGTCCCCTTTTATGACCCTCTTGTCTGATAAGCTGCCAGAAACCTTTTGCTCCCAGGACGCGCCCTGCTCCTGCCTGGTGCGCACATCTTTCCTGTGGTTTGTGGGAATCACACTGCAGACAGACTCCAACGCTGGTCTGCAGAGTATTAAGAAACTTTTGTATATGATAGTGTTTGGTTCCCAGCCCTGGCAGAGAGTGGTGGAGGTATTTGGGGAGAGGGGGGTATGGGATGCGATGGAATAAGCACTAGGGAAAAGTATAATTAGCATAATTTTATATTTGAAAATCAAAAGCTGAAATGGTTGCTTTCATGATACAAACCAGTGAGCATCAACTTTTTTTTCTTTCTTTTCTTTTTTTGTACCAGGAATTGAACTCAGGGGGCGCTTAGCCACACAGCCACATCCCCAGCCATTTTTCTTTTTATTTTGAGACAGGGTCTTGCCAAGTTGCAGAGGCTGGACTTGAACTTGCAATCCTCTTGCCTCAGTCTCCCAAGTCACTGGCATTACAGGTGTGCGCCCTCGCATCCAGAAAACACGAACTTTTGGTTTATTTTTACTTAAAAGTTGAGAGGTCCCCAGGAGGCAAGTTGACATCCCAAGCCCAACTCAGAAGAGGGAGCTGTCTCCAGAAATTATTTAGGCTCAGCTTCTTTCGCACTTCCATCCCGATTCAGCCCTCCTCTGTCACTGGAACCCTCCTCGGGAGTTAAGCACACCTGCTCTGCCAGGAGACTGGTTGGACTCAAACCTGGGTTCCCCTCCCATTGCTAGCTCTGAGTTCTGTAACAGATCTCCCAGCTTGAGTTACTCCACAGAGCTTACACTTCCGGAGGTGAAGTGCACGGTCTCTGGAGCCAGCCATGGGGGTTGGAGCCCCATCTCTGCTTCTCTTAGCTGGGTAACCTTGGGCAGAGTTACTCACCTTCTCTGGGTCTCAGCTTCTCATTTGCAAATTGATGATAATATTGATAACGCACAGGCTTGTAAGGTTGCTATCCGGACGGAAATGAATATGTGTGTTTGTGCACGTGTGCATACACATCAATGCACACCCAACCATGTGTGCGTGTGTGAGGACAGACATATGCATGTATGTACTCGCCTGTCATGGGGCAAGCGCACTCATTCAACGGGGAATTGATTCCAGCACACCTTCCCCCTGCAGGCACCAGAACCTACAGCTGCCCGAGTCCCTTATATAAAATGGTATAGTATTTGCATATAACTTATGCACATCTTCCTGTGTACTTTAAATCATCTGGAAAATTCCTATGATGCCTAATACAAGGTGTTGTACATAAATACTTGCTATACAATTTTATTTAGGGAATAATGACAAGGGAAAAGTATCTATATATATTCAGTATAGGTACAATCTTTTTTTCCTTCATATTTTTGGTCTGTGGTTGGTTGAATCTGTGCATGAACCCACAGATACAGAAGGCTGAGTGTGTTTAAAAGCACTGGCTGTTTGGGCATGGTGGTGTGTGCCTGTAATCCCAGCAACTCAGGAGGCTGAGGCAGGAGGATTGCAAATTTGAGGCCAGCCTAAGCAATTTGGCAAGGCCCTTAGCAACTTAGTGAGATCCTATCTTAAAACACAAAAAATACACAAGGGCTGGGAATATGACTCAGCAGTAGAGTACTGGGTTAATTTTGTAGTACAAAAAAAAAAAAAAAACCCACCAATATACTTTATTTTTTGTTCAGGTGAAGGCTAAGTTTTATGTAAGAAAAATAACAATGCTTCAAAAACTAAGTTTAAAAATCTTAAGTAGGGTCTGGAGCAGTGGCCCTGTGGTTATGGTGCTTGTCCAGCATGAGCAAGTACATGGGTTCAAACCCCAGCACCCACATACTCAACTAAGTGTCAGAGCAATGAAAGCCACCTCCTTCACATGTCACTGCTTCCTACTGTCCTTGGATCTTACCGTGAAGCCTCTTTGATTTGCTGGATTTCTTATCAGTTACTTCTTGGGAAGTCAGAGCCTTCAGCTGCTGTCAAATGCATCTGCTAGCCTTCTCATCTTCCCTACTATTCTGCCTGAAGAATTATTCCATGCGGCTGGAGCGGTGGCTCGGTGGTTACGGCGCTTGCCCGGCATGCGCAAGTACAAGGGCTCAAACTCCAGCACCCACATACGCAATTAAGTGTCAGAGCAACGAAAGCCATGTGAAAAACTCAATAAAAATTGATTCTCTCTCTCTCTCTCACTTTCTATGTCTCTCACTGTCCTTCCCTCTTTTTAAAAAAAAAATTATTCCAAAGTTCCAGACCCCTTCTCCCCTCCAGGAGTAGAGAAGATGCCTGTTATCACCTAGGTGAGGTCAGCAGCCTCAGCACCATCTAGAAACTGACAGGAAACGCCAGTCCTTGCCGCTGCCCCAGACCTGCTGAAGAGAAACTCCAGAGACAGGGCCCAGCCAATTGTGATCTGACCAGCCCTTTGGAGAGCTGGTGCGTGCAATGCTTGGAGAACCACTGTCATGAGGGGAGCATATGTCAGGTGACTGGTGACAGCCAACTTTATATGTCAACTCGAGTGGGCTGAAGGACGCCCAGATAACCAGGCAAATCGTTATTTCTGGGTGAGTCTGAGAGGGTGTTTCTGGAAGAGACTGATAAAGATCACCCTCACCAATGTGAGCAGATGCCATCCAATCCCTTGAGGGCCCGAATTGAGCTAAATGGTGCAGGAAGGGTGAATTTGCTCTCCTTTACCTGCCCTTGGACATCCTGGTTCTTAGTCCTTCAGACCTGGTCTGAATTGTACTACTGACTTCCCTGGTTCTCTAGTTTGTAGATAGAAGATCGTGGGCTTCTCAGCCTCCGTAATTGCACAATCTGTAATAAATCTCAGCACCTCTGTATGTATAGGTATGTACACACACACACATACGTACACATATATGTGCTATTGGTAATAAATCTCAGCACCTCTGTATGTATAGGTATGTATACACACACATACGTACACATATATGTGCTATTGGTAATAAATCTCAGCACCTCTGTATGTATAGGTATGTACACACACACATACGTACACATACATGTGCTATTGGTTCAGCTTCTCTGGAAAATCCTGACTATCGCATGGCTCTTTGGGAGTTGTTCAAGGTCACGGTCCTGCCCTGGACCTTTGATGCTGGCATGAAACTCTAGGGCCTGGTTGTGACTCTAGGAACCGGAGGCAGGAAGGGAGCCAGATGATCACCGGGAATGCTCTCTGGCCTGAGTTCTCTCTTGAACCTTCCAAAGGCGGAGCTTGGGGATGTTGGGCCAGATGGTTGGACAGCTCGCCTGGATCCCATGTGTGCTCCCTACGGATCAGCTGGGAGGTCTTGGGGAGTTGCTGTACTTCTCTGGGCTTTGATATAGACTGTAGCTCTCTGTGAACAGAGCAGGTGTGTTTGGGAGAACACACGAGTCTAACATGGCAAACTGATAGGAACAGATATGACACCTGATCCGAGCCAACAGGCGGAGAAGTGATTAAATGTGGTAACATATGTGAAAACATTTTGCAAGACTGCAGAATACTCCTCTGTTAGAAATCGCAGTCAGATAAACAGACTCAGCGGGAGCGATTATCGCTCAGCGTCTTTCCAGTGGCCACACAAGGGACCCATTATGTTCCCACCCTGGACAGACTCCCAAAGCATTCCAGCCGGAGAGTCTCCCATTCTAGTCCTGATCCAGAGACAGAATGTTGACCGCCTCTGAGTCAGATTGCTGAAGGGCAGAGGCGATGTCTGCCTGCTTGGTGGCTGTGACCTTGGCTGTTCCTCCAGCCCCACCCCTAGCCGGGTTCAGCACCACACGGTCTCTCCAACAGCATCTCTCTAATCCTGCTCCCTTTCTGTCTGTCCTTGGGGATTAAACCTTTGTCTCCTGATTCCTTGATTCCCTGCCACCAACTGTTCTTCTCTAGAGCATAAGCTGTCTCCTGGGAACCTCACTTCATTCTCAATTTTTTTAAAAGAGAGAATCAATTTTATTTATTTTTCCATCTGGACTTTGTTTCTCCAACACTTAGTTGTGTATGTGGTGCTGGGGTTTGAACCCAGGCTCTTGCACATGGCAGGCAAGCCCTCCAACCTCTGAGCCATTGCAGCCTGATTCTTAGTATTTATAGGGAAGAAGTCTTTTTTCTTTTTCCCCCACCAGGGATTGAATCCAGAGACACTTAATGGCTGAGCCACATCTCCAGCCCTTTATATTTTATTTTTTTTAATTTTGAAACAGGGTGTCACTAAGTTGCTTAGGGCCTCGCTAAATTGCTGAGGCTGGCTTTGAATTTGACATCCTTCTGCCTCAGCCTCTCAAACCACTGGGATTGCAGGCGTGTGCCACTGTGCCGGATCTAAAGGAAGTCTTCTGGATCCTTCATGAAGTGGCAGAGTTGGAGCTGCCTTTGTGTCATCTGGCTGTGCACCAGGCTTCAACATTAAGGTGGGTACTGTCATCACAGAAAGCCTAAAGTCGGTTACTCTCTGCTCTTCCCCAGAATTGATCCCATGAGTCTAAAGTACTGATTTCTAAATGGAGACCTTGGACAGTTTCCTAGAACTATCCAAATTTAGTTATCTGGAGAGGGATCTCAAGGGGCTGTGTGGAGTGGTGGTCAGGGGCATGGATTGGAAGCCAGACTGCCTGGTCACAGCCTGCAGGGCCCCTCACAGCTGGGTGGGTGTGAAGAAGTTGTTTAGTCTTCTGTGCTGAGGGTCCCTTCCCTGTGAAATGGAAGTTAAAATAGAACCTAGCTTGAGGGGTGTAGTGGAGACTGAGAGTTGATAGAGTTAATGTTCTAGGAACAGGATCTGGGACATAAAGCAGGCTATGAGTTTTGTGCATTTGTCCTTGACTCCGTGTCCTGGACTCCTTAATTAACCTAGTGTGATCCTGTAATTTATACCCTCCAGACTAAATTTTTATTTACTTCCTCCTCCTCTTCCTCCTCCTCTTTCTTCGTCTTCTTCTTTTTGTACCAGGGATTGAACTCAGGGGTGCTTAACCAATGAGCCACATCCTCAGCCCTTCTTTATACTTTATTTTCAGACAGGATCCACTAAGTTGCCTAGGCCCTCGCTAAGTTGCTGGGGCTGGCCTTGAATTTGTGATCCTCCTGCCTCAGCCTCCGGAGCCACTGGGATTACAGGCGTGTGCCACCATGCACAGCTACGTGCTTCTCTTCTGAGTCTCATTTAGTTTTTCTTCCCACTCCCTGGTTCAACTGTAGGCCAACTTAGGCCCGAGCTTTATTGGTGCTTGGAAAAGGTTAACTATTCCCTATGTCTTGGGTCCCAGGACAATGGGGAGGTAGGCATGGCTCCCTGCCTTCCCTTTCCCAGCTCACCTGGCCCTGCCTCAGCCCACTTCTCCTCTCCTGATCACCTGAACGAGTTCTCTGCAGGTGAGCAGTGACTTACGACTCTCAGGTCCAGCCACGCTGAGCTTGTCTCCATCTGGAGATCTTTTTCCTCACTGCACCCTTGGTTGGAACGCCCCTCCCCAGACTCTTGTAGCCGGCTGCCTCTCTACCGTCATTCCCATGTCTCCTCCCTTGGCCACTCCTCTTCATCATGCTTTACCAAAATCTAAAATTGGTTTGCTTCTTTACCTCTTTTTTTTTTCCTGAGAGAGAGAGAGAAAGTTAATTTTTATTTTTTATCTGGTTGTTGTTTTTCCTCCACTTCATTGTGTACGTAGTGCTGTGGATCGAACCCGGGTCCTCTTGCTTGCCAAGCAAGTGTCCTTCAGCTGAGTCACCGCTCCAGCTCCTGTTTACTTTTTGATGGTCAACAGCTCCTGGGGACAGGAAGAGCAGGCTGCTACTCAGTTCACTGCTTGGTTTTCTGTCGCTCCAGTAAAAACATTTTTTTGTACCTATTGATAAGAAATGCATATTTAAATAGATTTTCAGGTTAAGCCAGCAAATCGTTTTTACTTGTTGCCTCACACCCCCTTGGCCCAGAAACAAGGAGGAGGAAGCCACTTACATATCAAAATGACACTGTTAACTCTCTTGGGCCTTTTATAAGTTTGATCATCTAATGTGTTTCTGGTTTTGCCCCCATGTAATTTATTTTCTTTTCTCTCCCACATTTATATTGGTGCATTATAGCTGTACATACTGATGAGATTTGTTGTTACATATTTGTGTATGCACACGATATACAACAGAACAGTGTCCTTTGGCCAATGCCCCCCCAGCCCTCGCCCTGCCCTCTCCTCCTCCCAGCCCGGTCCCTTTCCTCTACTGATCTCCTTTTGATTTTCATGAGCTCCACCCCCACCTTTTGTTTCTTTTTTCCTCTCTAGCTTCCACATATGAGAGAAAACATACGACCCCTGACCTTCTGAGTTTGACTTATTTTGCTTAACGTAATAGACTTTAGGTCCATCCATTTTCCGGCAAAGGACATAATTTTATTTTTCTTTATGATGGAATCAGACTCTATACCACATTTTCTTTACCCATTCATCCATTGGTGGGCATCTAGGCTGGTTCCACAGTTCGCCTATTGTGAATTGTGCAGCTGTGAGCATGTCTGATTGTGACGATGACTTTAATTCAGGAGTGGGGTAGCTGGATCATGCGGTGGCTCCATGCCTAGCCTTTTGAGGAAGCTTTGTACTGATTTCCATAGTGGATGTGCTAATTTACAGTCCCATAGTGTAAAAGTGTTCCTTTTTCTCCACATCCTCTCCAGCATCGATTAGCATTTGTGTTCCTGATGGCTGCCATTCTGACTGGTGTGAGATGACATCTCAGTGCTGCTTTGATTTGCATTTCCTTAATTGCTAATGATGATGACCATTTTTTCACGTATTTGTTGGCCTTTTGTATTTCTTCTTTCGAGAAGGTTCTGTTAAATCATTTGCCCGTCTATTAATTGGATCATTTGATATTTTAGTGTAAAACTTTTTTTTTCAGTTCTTTATATATTCTAGATAGTCATCCTCTGTCAGAAGAGGAGCTAGCAAAGATTTCCTCTCATTCTGTGGGTTCTCTTTTTACAATCCTAATTGTTTTCTTTTCTGTGCAAAGGGTTTTTTTTTTAATTTGATGCCATCTCATTTATCAACTCCTGGCATGATTTCCTGAGTGTCAGGGATCCTACGAGAAAGTCATTGCCCGTGTCTATAGGTTGGAGGGTTGACCCTGTCTAACGCGTTTCTTATTCCCAGGCAGCCCAAAGACCAGTCCCCAAGGGCTGTGTCTAGCATTCCTCCAGTCTGGCTCCTGTGGAACTTAACTTGCATGAAGGCTGGAGTCTTCCTGACCCTCAGATTCTCAGCTCCGTGACTGATGTCTGGCATTGAGCAGGTGCTCAACAAATCCAGGGGACGATGGAAGGAACAACAAGCAAATAAGCAAATAAGGATGCAGGCAGGACAAGGGATCATTTTGTCTCCCTGCAGTGAGACTCTCTGGGGAGACCGAGCATGGTGATTTACGGCACAAGGAACATTTACCATAGTGCCGAGCACCCTGCGGTTCAATTGCCCTCCGTGGCGCTGGCGTTGAGGTTTTCAGTGCTCCAGCTGCTGTGGGACAGCATTCTCATAGAAGCGGAGATTGGCGGATTCCTTTTTTGTGGAGTGAATCCTAGGGGCAGGATGCAGATAAGCAGAGCAGCTTCCCCAGAACAAGCCCCATTCCCGTGTCAGATTCCAGCTGGAAGACAGACTGACCAAGGCACAGGCAGGACACAGCAGGAGCTGGCTTCCGCTTGACCAGTTGCTGTAGCAGGAGGCAACGGGTGCATTTTTCCTTGGAGGACAGAGGGACTGATGGCATAGACATCTATTAGCCCATGTAACCTCCAGCACAGCCAGAGAAGCAGGACTGGAGGTCACACTTGGAGACACAGCGCTGTCTACAACCCAGTGACCCGCCTCCTCCAGTCACACCCTACCAGTCTACAGGGGATCAACTCACTGACTGAATTAAGGTTCTCATAACTCAATCATTTCACCTCAGCCTTCCTGGAATGTCTCACATGAGCTTCTGGGGGACACCCCCAAAAGCTCATGACAATCTCACAGTACAAAATACATTCAATCCATTTTCAAGAGTCCCCATAGACTTTTTTTAAAATTTATTTTTATTAGTGCATCATAGTTTTACATAATGTTGGGATTAGTTGTCACATATTCCTAGATGCACACAATTCAGTAATACAATTTGTTCAATATTCACCCCCCCTACACACACATCCCTCTACCTCCCTCCTCCCATCCCCTGATCCCTTGCCTTGCTTCTGGGTCCTATATTGTTCCTAAAAAATCCAAATACAGTAACATAATTCTTATACTTATGAAGAACATTATATATATATAGCTATAGTATATACAGTGACATTTATAACTGCTTGGAATGTACCTTGCTTTATCTTAGTTCCAACATTTCCCCTTCTCCTCCCTTCCTCTCATCCCTTGTTATTCTTCAAAATATTTAACAATGGGATTAAGCATTTACGTTTTTGTGCAGGTATGCAGCATAGCTTGTTCAAATATCTTATGAAGTATGTTGCAACTGTATCTCATAAATATGAACATTTTGCATTTTTGTTCTAGGATCTAATCCATGAGTTTGTCTACTTTACTCCTAAGCTTGGATTTAGCTGCAGCCTCCACAAATGAGAGAAACCATTCGGCCCTTGACTCTCTGTTTGGCTAACTTTAATCAGCATGATTTTTTCCAAAACCATCCATTTTCCTTCAATAGATGCAATATCATTGTTTCTAATAGCTGAGTAGAACTCCATGGTATATATATATCAGAGCTTTTGGATCCATTCATCCAGTGAGGGCCATCTGGGTTGCTTCCATAAGGAGTCCCCATAGTCTTAACAGTGCTAAGATTGCCCAAAAGTTCAAGTCTCCGAAGTCTCCTCTGAGACGGAAGGTGAACTCCCAGGGAGCTCCTGTAAGAAATCACATCAAGTCACACATGTCCAATATGTAAAGGCACAGTAAATATTTTCATTCAGAGAAACGGGGGCATGGGAGGAAGGGACGGGAAGAAAGCAAGTCTGAAATCCAGC
>PVKS010045910.1:0-13565 GCA_004027875.1 Aplodontia rufa
ACAGGCCCATGGAAAGGAAAAACCCCAGATCATTCTCTATCCTGGGACTGGGCACTACATCGAGCCTCCTTACTTCCCTGTGTGCCTAGCTTCTCTGCACAAAGTGGTGAACAAAGTTGTGATCTGGGGTGGGGAGCTCAGGGCTCATTCTAAGGCCCAGGTAGATGCGTGGAAGCAAATTCTATCCTTCTTCTACCAACACCTGGGAGGCACTCACAAGAGCGCTTCCCCCAAATTGTAATGCATTTGTCTGTTATTAAGAGGGGAGAGTCTAGTGTTGATGACTCTGTGAATTCCCCTGGATAATGTTAAATGCCTATTTTGCATCTGTGGTATATTTCAAGCCACCTTATTGACAATGCTCTATTCATCAACACAGAATTTTGCTAATGTGACACATGCATGTGATAGAAGATTCAGACATATGCTGCACAAGTACCCCACTGTTAAAATTTGTTTTCTTCTAGGTCTTTTTCATTTTTTAATTCTTTAGTTAAAAATACTAAAACTGAAAGTCACAGATCGCAATTCATTTTCCTGTAGGTTTTCAACCCTTCTGTTGCGTTACTTAGTAGAGAGGAAGAAAGATGAACCATTTGCCAATTTTTAACATTTTGTTTCCTATTGACTAGAAACTTTAAAATAAAGAGTGAGGGCTGGAGCGGTGGCTCAGCAGTTGCAGTGCTTGCCTGGCATGTGTGAGGAGGCAGGTTCAAACCCCAGCACTACGTACACAAGGAAGTGTTGGAGCAATGAAATCATATGAAAAGCTAAATAAAATTGATTCTCTCTTTCTCCCCACCCCCACCTCACTCTCACTGTCCCTGTCTTTAAAAAATAAATAAATAAATAAATAAACAAACAAACAAGGAGGGAAAGATACTTTAAAACCTGAAAAATCAAGAAACAAGTACATTTGTCTGAACAATGGACTAAATATAGAAAAATAAAAAGGTAATAGGAATTGAACCCAGGGGTCTGTACCTCTGAGTTATATCCACAGTCTTTTTTTACTTTTTGAAACAGGGTCTCACTAAATTTTTGATGTGGTCTCACTAAGGTTGCTGAGACTGGCCTCAAAGTTGCCATCCTCCTATTTCAGCCTACCAAGTTACTGGGATAAAAAAAAGAGGCAAATTTCCAAAATTGATGTCCAAAATATCACATTTTGTATTCAAGAAGCTCGGTAACTTCATTCCGGATTTAAAAAAAAAACAAAAACAAAAAACTCATATATATCCTTAACACAGAATGGTAAACCCCTTTGTGGTAGTTTTATGACATAGCTGTATATTCTTTCCCGTTCTCCTATCACGAGTGGGACCTGTGTCCCTCCCTTCAAATCTACGTGGGTTTGTGATTATGACAATCAGTAGAGCAGGACTGGTGCTGTGTGGCTTTAGAGGCTGGGTCCAAAGGCAACGAAAATCCCACCAGGTGGCATCTACTTTCACTGCAGAGTGGTTGAACTGGCTGTCAACTGGGAATTCAGGCAGGGTTGTTGTGGTGCAGGGGGGTTCTCAGTGCCTCACCACTTGGGCCTTTTTGCTAGTTACCAGCATTGACTTCTAAGGGTAAGTATCCCACATCAGCAAGGCACAATCACATGACCCTGCTTTGACTTAGTCTTAGGAGCTACATAGCATCTCTTGTGCCACAGGCATTGGTCATGGCAGTCGCTAAGGCCCACCGAAGTCAAGAAGAACAGTCTGCCTCTTTTTTTTGTCTTTATACCCATTAGTTTATTAAGATATGGAAAGGATATTGGAACCGCTATGACTCTTATGAGGTTGGTTTTGGGATTACAAGAGATCTTCGACCTCTTCCTGAGATAATCCGAAAGTGGGGTCACAGTAACAAGACTGGGAGAGTTTGCTACATTTTCTTCAAGATCTAGTGAATTTGGCTTCTTCCTGTTAAAAGAAGTCCTAAATAAGATGGGTAAAATGCGCCTACGGGTATTTTGTCAGCATCGAGAATTGTTACTTTAAGATAGGGCTAATGTATTCAAGAGAGAGGGACATGACAACTGAATAAAAAAACACATTTGTCTTAGCAGAGAGTATAATTTTAGAAATTGAAGCAGAATTCCATAAAAGAAATGGGCATATAAATGATTATAATCACATAGAAAATTTAGAATTTACTCTGGTTGTGTATATGAGAAGTTTATGGAAAATAATGCATGTTTAAATTGGTAGCAATTTTCTGTTGTCATTCATTCACTAATGGTATACTGATAAGTAAACACACATTGGAAAAAATTTTGAGAATTCTATGAATTGTTAAATCAGAACATTTCTGCAGATTAGAGATTTAAATGTAAAACATTTCAGATATGGGGAAGCTTTTCTTTAATTTTCTCATTGAGAATGTTCTTCACGTCTTTCGTTTGGTGTTCAATGTTCTCCTCTATCCCAATTACTCTCAGGTTTGTTCCTCTGACGTCATCCTGGACCTCCTCAAAATTCTGATCATGTTCCTTAAGTATTTTTTCTTCTCTGTCTTCCATGCATTCAAGATTACTCATGCTGTCATCGTTGTCAGAAGCACTTTCTTCTAGAGCTAAGGTTCCATTTTCTATTGAATTTGACTTGTTATCAAAATCTTCAACTGACTCTTTAACTTCCTTGACTGTTTTTCGTTTCAAAGAGTTCTGCTATCTCTCTTCTCATTTTGCCCATTTCTTTACAGAAGTAGTCTTTCAGCTCCTGATTGCTGTCTTATTTCCTTCTTTAAATCTTCTTTTATTTCTTTGAAGATTTCAGTCATCACATTTTTGATATATTTTTCTGCATTTTCAAGCAGTTTATTATTCATGGACTGCTTGGTTGGGGAGTTGTGGGTTTGAGGAGGAGAACTGTTTCCCTTTTTCCTCATTTTTGAAAGTCTTATTTCTTAAATTTAAGTGTATTCTTTATCTCCTTATTTTATGCGTGAGTCTTTGTGTGGGACTGAATTGTTTGTTCAGGTTTCTTTCTGGGTTTGATGTCTATCAAATCAGTCAGTGCCCAGCGGATGGGGCCTGAGATCCTGCTCTGGTTATTTCACGTTGGGACTTGTTGCTGGTTTGGTGGGTTATTAGCTCCTCCCTTACTTGGGCTGGGGGACTATCTGAAAAGCTGAGTTCAACCACAGGCTCCTCAGACTGTGAATTATTATTGACCTCTACGATTTCCAATACTGGACAGCTGGGAGGACTGTGGATTATTTCCACTGAGATGGTCAAAATACACAATCCAGCACTATGGCTGGAATTTTGTCCCACCCTTCTGCTCGGGGATGGAGGCACTTCAAGGTGAGGTTGCTGGAGGGCCTGGATTTGCTGTTCTCTGCCGGGCTCTGATTCCCGGGAGTTCTCCCAGGATTCTTGTCCTGTGGAGGGGATGCAGTCCTTCACTGCCACCGCTTCCTTTCGGCCTTCCTGGGCTGAGATCCTGGGCGCAGACTGGCGGCCCACTTCAGCTAAGGCCACGCCGCGGTCGCCTGCAGCTGTCACCGTGCCCTGCGGCTTCCGGAGCAGCCGCAAGTCGAACTCGCGGGTCCTGAGGCAGTGGCCACCATGAACCTGCGGGAGCCGCGGCCCTCGGAAAGCGGGGCTCCTGGGGCGGCCTCACCCAAACCCGCCCCCGCTGGTGCAGCTGCCCGGCCTTCCAGAGTCTGCCTCTTGAAAGGAGAATGCCAAGGTTCTGGAAAAGCATGTGGATTTGGAAATACTACAGCCATCTTTGAAAACCACAATCTGGGGGCCTGGGACCATGGCTCAGTGGTTACTGTGCTTGCCTGGAATTTGTGAGGACTTGGGTTCAAACCTCTTTCAGTCAGCTTTTCACTGCTGTGACCCAAGGACCTGACAAGAACAATTACAGGAAAAAAAGGTTTATTTACGGGCTCATGGTCTCAAAGGTCCCAGTCCTTAGGAGGCTGGCTCCATTTCTTAGGGTTCAAAGTGAGACAGAACATCATGGTGGAAGTATGGAAGAGGGTACAGGGAGCTCCAGGCTTCATATCAGGAAGCAGAGCAGAGAGAGATACTCCACACCAGATACAGAATATATACCCTAAGCCAGCCCCCAATGACTCACCTCTTCCAGCAACACTATACCAGCCTACAGTTAATCCCCATAAGGCAATCAGCTCATTGATTGGATCAAGGCTTCCACAACCCAATCATTTCACCTCAACCTTCCTGAATTGTCACATGTGAGCTTTTGGAGGATACCTCATACTCATAGTCAAACCTAACAGAACCCCAGCACCACATATGCAACTAATTGTTGGCAAAACAAAGGTCAGATGAAAAAATAAATAAAATTGATTCTTTCTCTTCCACTCTCTGTTTAAAAAAAGAAAGAAAGAAAGAAAGAAAGAAAGAAAGAAAGAAAGAAAAAATCATAATCTGCCTTCAGACCACATATCTCTCCCACTTGCAATTATAACCATCCCTCTTCCTTTGGGGAGGCCCATATTCCCATCCTTTAGAGCACATGGTCAGGCTCCATCCAGGTCCAAGAGTTCCTCATCTGTATCAGGTCCACCTACAGATGTGGCTCCTTGGAACAGTTCCTTGGATATATCAACTTGAGAACCATTCTTCACAATCTGAACACCTAGTAAATAAACAAGTCAACTAATTTGCCTACATATTCTCATGTACATTGAGAATTCAGTACATGAATGTGTGATGCTCTTACAGCGTGATTATCTTTTTTTATGATGGTGTTCTCAAATATCATACATAGTATATATAATATATATGATATAATATCTTGCCCACCATGATTTTTTTCCTGTTATAATCATCCATCACAGAAATGCCACTCACCATCCACAGATCTACCTCACTTCATACTGGTAAAGACGTGGAATAATCTGGTCCACTCCTAGGTACACCATTTATAATCTACATAAGAATGTCAACTTTCTGCATTTTCTTCACAATCCTAGCATTCATTTTGTAGCCCTTGTTTGGCCTCAGACAAGATGATGAGCAGCATCCTGCCTTGGCAAGATCCCTTCTAGGATCTTATGCATGAAGATATGATTCACTGGAATGACCACCAGTGTTCCAACTATAGTCATCCATTGTGCCATGAAAGTTAGGAAGCTGCTCTCTAGCGCAAGCCAGAAAATATTTCCCTTACTGTGTTTGCAGTAAAAGAGAAAGATTTTTGTCATTCTTAAAATACAAATGCTGGGACTTGGGACAAGTGATTTTTTGAAATATAAATAAAATACTTACCAGAATGATGAATACGAATACAAACAACAAAATGAAAGTCAGTTTTCAGAAAGTGGTGAGTTGAGAGAAAATATAAAAGCCACATACCATTTCTTTGAGTGTATTATCTGTACAAACCAGAGAGATTTTTTGTTCTAACACTGTAGTAACATATTATTAGACAATTTTAAACATCCATCAAGCAAGTGTTTTGCAAACTTCATTAAGTATAACCTACAGAAAAATTAAAACTTACATCAGGTCCCGGGCCATACCACCTTTGACTGTGTATCTATTAAAAGAAATAAAAACCAAAAACAAATACTGACAAGTTGCAGTGGTGTATGTCTTTAATCCCAGCTGTTCTGGAGACTGACGCTAGAAGATCACAAGTTTGAGGCCAGGGTGGGAAAGTTAGCAAGACCGTGTATCAAAATTTAAAAAAGTGCTGGGGCATTGCTCAGTGGTGGAGTGCTCTGGGTTAAATTTCTACTACTGCCAAAAAAAGAAATACTGCTACATTACATAAATACATCTTACTTTAAGAGTATTAACATCTTGAAAAGGCTACATAATTAGAATTATGAAATTGAATTCATTTCCATGAAGACTTCAGGTTTTGTCTATGGTACACATGTCCAAGTAACCCATCTGTGAGCCACAGTCACCAGTTCATGAATGTAGACTAATAATGGCTTTTCTCCCCCAGAGCAATCTTTAATTACATATATGTCTCACAAGATTTTTTCATAGCCTTTGGGTTTTCTTTCCATTTTTTTAAAGATAGAAGGAAAGAGAGAGAGAATGGGAGAATCATTTTTTTCTCTTTTTTTTATTTGTTAAAGATAGTCTTTCAATTAGAAGGGAATCGTCATATAATCAAGAATAAATGTATAATGACAGAGCAAGCTGAAGCTGATGCCATTTCATAGTTTCCCCCCTTGGGTATCCCATGCGTCTATGTTTCCCCCTACTTAACCTCTGTATTAATTGGACTTCTCATGGAAGTTGAAGGTTCCTCCATACTTCTACCCTCCAGCCTCCTCGATATCCTTCCTATTTCCTCCCCCCTCTCTGCCACTCTCTCTTCGTCTCCCAGCATCATAGGCACGGTTCCCCCTGCTTGTGTAAAAATTCATACAAGTTGAGGTTATTATTAGCTTAGCCATCTATCATACTGTTTCCAATTGTATTCTAGCTTCCACAAATGAGAGAAAACATTCGACCCTTGAGACTCTGAGTTTGGGATATTTCACATAGCATAATGTTTTCCATCTCCATCCATTTGGCTGCAAATGTCATTATATCATTTTCTCTAATAGCCAAGTAGTATTCCATTGTATATATGTACCAAAGGTTTTGAATCCACTCATCAATTGAGGGGAATCTGGGTACGTTCCATAATTTAGCTATAGCAAATTGAGCTGCTATGAACATTGATGAAGCTGTATCTCTATAATATGTCGAATCTAGCTCTTTTGGGAAAATACCCAGGAGTGGAGTATCTGGGTCATAAGGCAGTTCCAGCCCTAATTTTTTGAGGAGTCTCCACACTGCTTTCCAGAGTTGCTATACCAGTTTGCAGACCCACCAGCAGTGTGACAGTGTTCCTCTTCTCCTGCAGCCCCAACATCTGTCATTGTTCATATTCTTCACTTTGGCCACTCTGACAGAAGTGAGATGGAAACTCAGTGAAGTTTTGATTTGCATTTCTCTGACTGCTAGTGATGTAGAACATTTTCTCATATGTTAATGGGCTTTTTGGACTTCCTCCTTTGAGAAATTTCTATTGAGCTCCCTAGCCCATTTATTGATTGTATTTGTGATTTTTGGTGTTGAGTTTTTTTAGTTCTTTGTATATTCTGGATATTAGCCCTTTGTCCAAGGTGTAGCAGCAAAGATTTTCTCCCATTCTGTACATTCTCTCTTGACACGCTTGATTAAATCTTTAGCTGTGGAAAGGCTTTTTAGTTTAATTGCATCCTATTCATTTATTCTTGACTTTAATGCTTGCGCCATGGGAGTCTTGTTAAGGAAGGTGAAGATGACCCCTATGTTATGTAGTGTTGATCCTACTTCTTCAAGCAATTGTAAAGTTGCTGGTTTCATATCCAGATCTATGAACCATTTTGATTTAATTTTTGTGCAGGGTGAGAGGTAAGGATCCAATTTCAGTTCTCTACATATGGCTGTCCAATTTGTCCAACACCATTTTTTCAACAGGCTATTCTTCTTCCATTCTATGCTTTTGCCCCCTTTATCAAATATCAGATATGGGGGTTCATCTCAGAATCTTCAATTCTGTTCCACCGGTCTTCAATTCTGTTTTGATCCAATACCATGCTGTTTATGTTACTATAGCCATATAGTATAATTTCAGGTCAGGAATCAAGATACCTCCTGCTTCCTCTTTCTTGCCGAGTAATATTTTGGCTATTCTGGGTCTTCTGTTATTCCATACGAACTTGAGAATTACTTTTTCTATATCCATGAAGAATGACATTGGTATCTTGCTGGGGATTGCACTGAATCTGTATAGGGCTTTGGGTAGAATTGCCATTTTGATTATATTGATTCTGCCTAACAAAGAACATGGAATATTTTTCCATCTACTCAGATATTCTTCAATTTCTTTTTTTAATGTTCAATAGTTTTCGATGTAGAGGTCCTTAATATCCTTTGTAAGATTGTTGCCCAAGTATTTTTTTTAAGAAGATTGTGAATGGGATAGAGTTCCTGATTTCTTCTTCAGTGGACTTGTTGCTGGAATATAGGAAAGCTAATGATTTGAGTGTTAATCTTATAGCCAACCACTTTGCTGAAATTGTTTATAAGCTCTAGGAGTCTTCTGGTCAAGTTAGTTGGGTCTTCTAGTTATAGGATCATGTCATCAGCAAATAGAGGCATCTTTATTTCCTCTTTTCCTATTCAAATTCCTTTGATTCCCTTCTATTGTCTGACAGCTCTGGTTAGTGTTTCAAGGACTATACTGAATAAGAGTGGTAAAATGGACAACCTTGTCTTGTTCCTGAATTCAGTGGAAATGCTTTCAGTCTTTCTCCATTGAACATAATGTTGGCTATGAGTCTCTTGTAAATGGGTCTCACATAATTAAAGTATCTTCCATTAATCCCTATCTTCTCCAGTGTTTTGAGCATAAAAGGGTGTTGAATTTTATCAAAAGCCTTTTCTCCATCAATTGAGATGATTATATGATTTTTATTTTTAATTCTGTCTAACTGGTGAATTACATTTATTGATTTGCATATGTTGAACCAGCCCTGTTTTCCTGGATTGAAGCCCACTTGATCATGATGTATTATCTTTTTAATGCTTTTGGATCCGATTAGCTAGCATTTTATTAAGGATTTTTGCATCTAAGTTCATAAGGGAAATTGGTCTGTAGTTTTCTTTTCTTGAAGTGTCTTTGTTGAGTTTCGGTATCAGTGTTATATTTGTTTCATAAAAAGTGTTTGGGAACGCTCCAACCCTTTCAATTTCATGGAAAAGCTTGTAGAGTATTGGTGTTAATTCTGTAAAAATTTGGTAGAATCCTGCTGTGAATTCATCAGGTGCTGGGCTTTTTTTTTTTTTGGAAGGTCTTTGATTGCTGCTTTGATTTCGCTACCTGAGATAGGTTGGTTTAGATTTTCAATGTCCTCTGGAGTTAATATGCAGATATCATATGTGGCCAAATAATTGTCCATATCTTCCAGATTATCAAATTTGGCAGAGTATAATTTTTCAAAATAAGTTCTGATAATCTTCTGGATTTTAGTTGAGTCTGTGGTGATACCTCCATTTTTGTCTTTGATTTTGTTGATTTTCTTCACTTCATTTTTCCTTTTGGTGAGGTTGGCAAGGCGTCTGTCGATCTTGTTTATTTTTTCAAAGTACCAACTCTTTGTTTTGTTGATAATTTGCATTTTTTTCTTCTCAATTTTATTGATTTCAGCTCTGATTTTTGTTATTTCCTGTCTTCTATTAGATTTGGGATTGGATTGTTCCTCTTTTTCAGTAATTTGAATTGGAGCATAAGACTATTTGGGCTCTTTCCTGATATTTTCCCCCAGATCAAAGGGTATTTATTTTGGCCAAATGCATGCCTTTTTGAGTGCATGTATTCTCTTCATGGGTAGCACCTGCTATGCTGTAAACATCAGAGGAAGGAGGCTATAACATCTTCTGCCTTTAAGGAGCTCTACTAAGCAAGAACACAAATGCAGCTAATCCCTGACTATTTCAGATGCTGTCAAACAAAGAGGTAGGCATTGACTCCTGTAAGCATGCAGGAACACACCAATGTGGGGCATGCTGGTCAACTAGCTGACCCTGAAGGTCAGCCTTGTACCCACCCTTATTTGGAAGGCAAACAAAATTTGTTTCAGGCACTTTCCCCCCACTCTTCTCCTTAGGAAATCATGCTGTCCAACCAGTCTTCTAGCTCTTCCTTGGTCACATTTTTTGATATACTTGGTTGCTCAGACTCCACATTCTTTTCTTCAGTCACAGATGGTTTTGCAGGAACTTGTTCCTCTTGGGCCATATGCCCATCTCTCTCAGATTTCAAGTCCTGAGATGTCTGTTCTGGTATGATGTCATCTCTCTCTTCCATAGGAGCATCTAAATTAAGCAACTGATCCAGTTCTTCTTCCAAATGGTCTGTTGCCTGCAGTGGGGAAGTGGGTTTCTGAGAACCTCCTGAAAGACCCAATCTTGGGATGTCTATGTCCATCGATCCAGGGCAGCCAGCAATGGAAGATCTCAGCTCAGAAATGGGTCCTCTCCCTCTAGGCCCCAAGAGCCCCCTTAACTGCATGCCCAATCCTTTGCTGTCATCACTTCTCTTTGGTTTCACCAGAGGAAGCTCTAAAGGAACTATAGACTGGAACTACTTGGCAGCAACATTGAGTTGGAGGGAGAGAGGCAGTTCTTGAAGGGCTCGAATAAGTGACTCACTGTACACATAAAGTGCTGAATTCTGCGTTGGACATGAAATTTTACCATCCCATTCTTTCTCTTCAGCAAACTGAAACTGTGTGAAGGAGTCCCCTGCAGAGCTCAGGAGGACACTGAAATCTGTCCCCCTCTGTGATTCTTCACTTTCATTATTGACTTCTTCTTCAGTATCTTGATATTGATCCCAGCTAGAGATGATCTTTCTTCTAGAATAATTTCCTTGGGCTGGGATGTAGCTCAGTGGCAGAGCACTTGCACAGCATTCACAACATCCTGGGTTCGACTCCCTGTTCCAAAAAAACCCAAACAAACAAATAATAGAATAATTTCCTTGTTCATTGTTCTCTTCTCTAGAGGTTTCTGTATCACCATCGTCTTCAATCAGCGGGCTAACTCCAGTGCCATGGCCTCTGAGGCCTCCTCACTGGGTGCCTCCTCCTTGGCCACAGCGGACTCCGTGGAAACCCTGGCCACAACCTCATAGGCCTCCTCTGTTCCACTGCCTCGAGCCACAGACCATGTGGCCCTGGCCATTCATGATCACTAGGCTGCCATCTGCAGCTGCGGGAGCTCCAAGCTCTGCCTGCATCTGGCTGTTGCCTTGGAGCTAAGTGCATGGGACCCAGTGTGAAGAAGCCCTGGCCCCACCGGAAACAGGCCACACCTCTTTCCTGATTTTTGATGAAGGCACTCGGTGCTATAAATTTACCTCTTAAGAATGCTTTTATACTATCCTAGAGATTTCGATATGTCATTTCTTCATTCTCATTCCTTTCCAAGAATTTCTTGATTTCTGCTCTCATTACCTCTTTTATTCATCCTTCATTTAAGAGGACATTATTCAATTTCCAAGCATTTGAGTAATTTCTGTTGTTTTTCTTGTTAATTGCTAAGATTATAGCATTGTGGACTGTTAGGATACATGGGACTATATCAACATTTTTGTATGTGTTAAGATTAGCTTGGTGGACTAGGATGTGGTCTATTTTAAAGAAGGATCCATGAACTGCTGAAAAGAAGGTAAATTCAACCTGCTTAGAATGGAATATTCTGTAGATGTCTGTCTGATTAATAGAATTGTTCAGATTGGAGATATCTTTATTGACTTTTTGTTTTGATCTGTCTAGTGTTGATAATGGTGTATTAAAGTCCTCCAGTATTATTGTGTTGAGATCAATGAGGGATTTAATGTCCTTGAGTATTTTTTCCTTGTATTTGGGGGGCGTTGTAATTGGGGGCATAAATGTTAATTATCATTTTGTCTTCTTGATAAATTGTCCCTTTTAGTATGATGTAGTGTTCACCTTTGTCCTTTCTGACTAGTTTTAGATCAAAATTAATTTTATCAGATATTAGGATCACCATGCCAGCTTGCTTTTTTGGACTACAGGCCTGGTAGACATTTTTCCAACTATCCACTTTCAGTCTGTGTCTATTTTTGAGTGTGAGGTGTGTCTCCTGTAGACAATATATTGTTGGATTTTGTTTTTTGGTCCAGTAAGCCAATCTGTGTCTTTTAATTGGGGCATTGACACCATTCACATTCAGAGTTAGAATAGATATGGGAAACTGAGTCTCAAATTTTGTTACTATTGCTGTGTTTTGTGCCATCTTGGGCATCTTTTGGTGTGTAATGTGGTTATTGACACTCTCTTGTTTAAGGGTTTAGGGTATTATTATCATGTTCTTCTGAATGAACAATGTCCTTGAGAATATTCTGTAGCACAGGGTTTGTGTTCATGTATCTTGCTAGCTTGAGTTTATCATTGATGTATTTAATGTCCCCGTCATATTTAAAGCTGAGTTTTACAGGGTATATTACTTTTGGTTGAAAATTGATTTCTTTCAAGGTTTGAAAAATATTGTTCCAAGCTCTTCTGGCCTTCATTGTCTGATCTGAAAAATTCATAGTGATCCTAATCTGTCTGCCTCTGAATGTGATTTGGGGCTTTTCCCTAGCTGCTTTTAGAATTCTCTTTCTCTGTTATTCATTTCACATATGCTATGTCTTGGTGAATTTCTTATTTGGTTAGGTCTGTTTGGTGTACTATAACCATCTTGGATTTGGTATTCTGGGTCAATTCTGATGAGGAAAATTCTCCTTTACAATTTCACTTAGAAGGTTCTTAATGTCCCCTGTTTGCTGTTCAGAGTTTTCATCAAGCCAAATTACTTTCATGTTATTTCTCCTCATCTCATCAAATATTATTTGGAAATTCTGGTCATGTATAATAAATTGCTTTTCTTGTCTGTCCTCCTTTAACTTGACATTGCTCAGCTTGTCTTCATTATCTGATGTACGTTCTTCAAAAGCTGATGTTCTATTTTCTGTTGAGTTTAGTGTGGTGTTAGTATCTTCCAGTGAAGATTTGATTTAGTTGACAATGTTTTTCCATTCTGAAAGTTCTGCTACATCTCTTTTCAGGGCGTCTAACTCTTTATAAATAGGGTCTTTTATCTCATGGAATTGCTCCCTTATTTCCTTATATAAGTTGTCTCTCGTCACTTGAAACTGATCTTTGATCTCTTTCCTTAATTCTTCTTTCAACTATTTGATTGAGTTATAATCATAATGTTGAAACATTCCTAGGTTTTCATCTAGGACCCTGACCATGGAGTCCTTGGATGGAGAGCTGTAAGGTTGAGGAGGAGAGTTATTTCCCTTTTTCCTAATTTTCAAATACAGGGGGTGTGGCTTGAAGACCGACAGTGAATATTACTCTTGTAGGGGTTATTGGAGATTCTTATGACTTTCCTTTGTTGGGATGGGGTGCTATTTGGGAAGCACAGATCAATAGCTGCCAGCCCAATCAGTGTAGAATTGGGAGCCATTAGGTGCACAGACTAAACAGTTTCAACTAAAACAGTTATAATGATGATTAGCACCTATAGAAGCAGTTTTCTTCCATGAGAGCTCTCACAATATATTAAGATAGCAAGCAACTACCCGTTTTGAAGGATGACCTTTTCTTCGGTTAGCAGGGCCTCTATAGGTGGGGAGAAGTAATGTCTAGAAAGCCAAGGAAGTGAGGTAGGGAGGTAGTGTGGAACTCGTGACTTAGAATAAAGAGCTACAAGGTATTAGCATGGTGTAGGTTATTCAATTAAGAATAAGGAAAAGATAGAAATGGGATGCAAGTGGGATAAAGACTTTGGGTGAGAATGAGAGAGAACACCATATAGTTTAGGAATTGCCAGAGTACAAGGAAGAAGAGGTTAGTATAGAGCGTGGTTCTCTTTGACCCAAGGAGACTGAGGGCTAGTTTGCTATCATGAAGAGTTTCCTTGGTCAGACTCCAACATTATGGAGATAGCAGTCGAGTTCGAGAAGACACAGTGACAGTAGATACCAACCACCAATACATACAAATGAACAAAAAAAAAA
>PVKS010045911.1:0-13522 GCA_004027875.1 Aplodontia rufa
TATTTTGAGACAGGGTATCACTAAGTTGCTTAGTGCCTAGCTAAGTTGCTGAGGCTGGCTTTGAACTTGAGATCGTCCTTCCTCAGCCACCTGAGCAACTGGGATTACAGGCGTGTGCCAACATGCCCAGCAAGATGTTTCTTATTTATTTTTATGTTGTATTGGGGATTGAACCCAGGATCACTCTACCATGGAGCTACATCTCTGGCCCTTTTTATTTTTTGAGTCAGGGTCTCATTAAGTTGCTGAAGCTGGCCTCAAAATTGCCATCCTCCAGTGTCAGCCTCCCAGGTAGTGGGAATGACATCCCTGCCCAGCTGCAGCAAGCTAACTGCAAAGCTTCGACCTGGAAAGCTGGACTGTGGTCCTCCCCATACAACAGCTGAGAAAGCCAGGAATTGAATGCAGCCTTGATGGCCTAAGGTCATACAGAGAGCAAGGGGGACCTAGCGGCTGAGCCCAGGCAGTCTGATGGCCCAGCCTGTTTTTCCCTTCTGGCAGGGCAGGACTGGATGGGGACAGAAATGTCCATCCGTATCGCTGGAAGGCTGCCTGGGGTGGATAGGCTGTGGGTAGAGGACTCCAGTCAGGAGGTTGGAGGGAAGCGAGGCACATTTTCCAGAGGATGGGTACCATCTCTGGAGTCCTGAGCTGGACTGGGGGGCTGGGGCAGCAACCATGAGTTCTGCATCATGGGCCGTTTGGGCCAGATCGGCTCCCAGCCGAAGCCCTTCACCTGGCTCCCTTACAACTCCCTCAGGCTGTGGGGTCCCTGCCATCCAACCCGTGGTGACTGGCCTGTCCAGGATCGTCAATGGGGAGGAGGCTGTCCCTGGCTCCTGGCCCTGGCAGGTGTCTCTGCAGGTGAGAGGGGCATGCTGGTCATATGGGAGTCACTCTGGGGTGCAGCCCAGGTGGGAGTCGTGACCCTCATCTTTTCCCCACCCCCAGGACAGCACTGGCTTCCACTTCTGCGGGGGCTCCCTCATCAGCGAGAACTGGGTGGTCACTGCCGCCCACTGTGGAACCACGTAAGGGCCGGACTGCCTGGGGGCTCTGCTTCCAGCTCCAGTCGGGGTGCAGCAGGGGGCAGGGCTCGTCCCCTGTCCTCAGCCCTCTGTGTCTCGTTGCCTAGGACGTCTCACCGGGTGGTGGCTGGAGAGTTTGACCAGGGCTCTGACGCAGAGGACATCCAGGTCTTGAAGATTGCAAAGGTACCCAGGCCCTCTGGACTGCAGGGCCCAGCCCGGGGGCAGGGGGAGCTGGCACAGGGTGGGGGGCACCCTAGGCGGCCTAAGCAATGGGACCCGGGAGCTCCTGTGCTCTTCCCTTCTTAGGGCCCCCAGGAGAAAAGCCTGTCTCCTGGAGACCTCCCGGGCCTCACCCCGCTGTTCCCACCGCAGGTTATCAAGCACCCCAAGTTCAGCTTGCTCACTATCCGCAACGACATCACGCTGCTGAAGCTGGCCACGCCTGCCACCTTCTCGTCGACCGTGTCCGCTGTGTGCCTGCCCAACGCCGACGACAACTTCGCCGATGGGACCAAGTGTGTCACCACGGGCTGGGGCAAGATCAAATCCTCTGGTGAGTGTGACACGGACTTTGCACAGCAGTTGTTGTCCCTGGTTTGGGGGCTGCCTGACCTATAGGAGGCTCCAGGTGTGACTCATATGGCTTTTTTTTTTTTGGGTCTAAACCCCAACATTCATAAATCTTCCCATTCCTTCAACATTTATTAAAAATCTATTAAGGGGCTGGAGCAGTGGCTCAGCAGTTTCGGTGCTTGCCTGGCAAGCACGAGGACCCTGGTTCAAACCCCAGCACCACGTATACAACTAAGTGTTGGAGCAACGAAAGCCACATGAAAAACTAAATAAAATTGATTCTCTCTCTCTCTCTCTCTCTCCTCTCTCTCTCACTGTCCCTCTCTCTTTAAAAAAAAAAATCTATTAAATGTCCAATAATTATATGTCGGTTAAGAATTTAACAATTTGCTCTAGGTGCTGTGGTGTACACCTGTAATCCCAGCACCTGGGGAGGCTAAGGCAGGAGGATGGTGAGTTCAAAGCCAGCCTCAGCAACTTAGCAAGGCCCTAAGCAACTTAGTGAGACCCTGTCTCAAAATAAAAAATAAAATGGGCTGGGGATGTAGCTCAGTGGTTAAAAGCCCCTGGGTTCAATCCCTGATACAAAAAGAAAAAGAATTTAATCATTTGAAATCTACCAAATGCAAATAAAAATGGAGGCTAACAGTGATATACTTGAGCAGAAAGCGCCTGAGGCAGACCCCAAGCACAAGCAGGGGCGCCTCACAGGTGCATGCGACCCACAGGTGGTGTGACTCTCATGGGAGTCTGTCCAGACACAGGCAGGGAGGATCTGGTTTCCCCATGCGGCTAGGAGTTCAATGGCTAGGTCTCTCTGGCCTCCTCTTCTCAGCTTATGGCCTGATTTTCTTCCTCCAGAGTCCTCACTTAAGCTGTGAGACAGAAGCAGCCAGGAAGGGGAGGAGGGAGGCACTTCCTGGTCCCTGAGTGGCGGGTGGCTGGTGACCCCAGGGGAGGAAGTCCACCCCTTCCGTTGGAAGGAAGAAGGTGCCCTCAGGCTGCCCACAGTGGCTGCAGGGCCAAGGCCCCCAGGGCTGGGCAGGGGTGGAATCTGACAGGAGCTGTCCATAGCTGCTTTGGGGGATCAGGGAATTTCCTGGTCCCCCCACCACCCAGACTCTGCCCCTTCCTGTCCTTGCAGCCACCACCACCCCTGACAAGCTGCAGCAGGCGGCCCTGCCCCTGGTGTCCACGACAGACTGCAAGAAGTATTGGGGCACCAAGATCACTGACGTGATGATCTGCGCCGGGGCCAGTGGCGTCTCCTCCTGCAATGTACGGTGCTGCCCACCCTGGGCAAGGCCCAGGCCTGCTGCTCCCCTCGCTCCCCTCCACCCTGTTCTGCTTACCCTCGCTCCCTCCCTGGTACCCACAAGAAGGCCAGAGGATGCTGACAGATGCCCCGGGGCGGGAGCGGTGCCCCCTGGACCCACTTGAGCGCCAGTAGCCAGGCCCTCCCTGCCCCACTGGGCTGGCACCCTGCCAGCTTGGAGACAAGTGCCCCTCTCTTCCAGGGTGACTCCGGCGGCCCCCTGGTGTGCCAGAAGAATGGAGCCTGGAACCTGGTGGGCATTGTGTCCTGGGGTAGCAGTACCTGCTCCACCACCACCCCGGCTGTGTATGCCCGTGTCACCGCGCTCGTGTCCTGGGTTCAGGAGACCCTGGCGGCCAACTGAGCTTGTGGCTCCCGCCACCCCACCCCAAGATCCCCAATAAACATATCTGTTCAGAAACACTGAGTGTATGTGCCTCTGTGCCTGGGAGCATGGAACAGAGTCAACTGCAGGTGGCATTGCTGTCCCTGGAACCCTGTGTCTCCTGCCTGCTCAGGACTCCACTCCAGGTCAGAATTCAGGCCTAGTCCAGGAGCCGGCTCAACCCACGGAGCTTTCTGGACGGCAACTGACCATGGTCAGGCAGTGTAGCCCATAGCCCTGGGGCAGAGACCAGGCAGCCAGGGAGGCCTCTGCCTCTTGACCCTCCCTGGCCCTGCCCGGGCCTTGAGCGAGGGTCTCGACCCAGCCCCTGCACAGCTGAGCGAGGCAGCCCCAGTGGCCTGGCCCGGTGCTGGCTCTGGAGCTGCTGGCCCACAGGTGACGCCCTTCCCCCCGTGCTGTCAGGACTGGCTGTGTCGCAGGTTAGTGACGCTGAGCCCCAGCCTGGGCCCATCCGTTCCAGGTGATGCCCACTTGTGGTGCCCCTCGTCAAGGCTTGTCCTCATTTATTACCCGCAGCACTTCCATGGGGAAGTCACCAAGTCCCAGGGACACCATTCAGGTCGGGCACAGGGCCAAGTGTGTACTTCTCCTTTGCTGTGTGTGTGGGGTCCTGCGGACCCAGCCCAGAGCCTCACACTGCTGGGCGAGCACCCGGCCATGGAGCGACCTCTGCAGCCTTTTTTAAAATTTTATTTTGAGACAGGGTCTCTGAGTTGCCCGGGCCAGCTCTGAACTTGGGACTGACTTGCTTCAGCCTTTGGAGTATCTGAGGTTACAGGTGTGCACCCCCACACCTGGCCCTTTATGATTTTTTTAAAAAAAGAGATGAACAGTGTGTGTGAGAGAGAGAATCAGTTTTCTTTAGTCTTTCATGCGGCTCTCATTGCTCCTGCACGTCACTCTATATGTGATGCTGGGTGTGAACCTGTGCAAGCCCCTCTTTATGAATTTTTTAAGCTTTTTATTTTACTATAACAGTTTGTCGTTGTTGTTGGGGACTTGAGCATTGAACCCAGGGGTGCTCTACCACTGAGTTGCAATCCTTAGATTTGGGTTTTTCTTTTTCTGCCAGGGAATGAACCCAGCAGCACTTAACCTCTGACCCACATCCCCCAGCCTGTTTTCTTTTCTTTTTTACTTTTTTTTTAAATAGAGGAGAGAGGGGCTGGAGCAGTGGCTCAGCGGTTACAGAGCTTGCCTAGCATGCACGAGTACATGGGTTCAAACCCCAGCACCCACATGCACAACTAAGTGTCAGAGCATAAAAATTCTCTCTGTGTCTTTCTCTCACTGTCCTTCTCTCTTAAAAAAAATAAAAAAAAAATGGAAGAGAGAAAGTGAGAGTTGATTTTATTTAATTTTCATCTGGCCTTTGTTTCTTTGACATTTAGTTGTGTATGTGGTGCTGGGGTTTGAATCTGGGTTCTCACACATGCCAGGCAAGCACTTTAATGCTGAACCACCACTCCAGCCCCAGGGGACTTAGGGCCTTGCTAAGTTGCTGAGGCTGGATTTGAACTTGTGATCCTCCTGCCTCAGCCTCCTGAGCTGCTGGGATTACAGGTATGTGCCACTGTGCCCACTCCACCACCCAGTCTTTTTCTTTTCTTTCCTTTTTTTTTTTTTTAAAGAGAGAGATAGAGAATCAATTTTATTTAGTTTCTCATGTGGCTTTTGTTGCTCTGAAACTTCGCTGTGTACGTGGTGCTGGAGTCCAAACTTGTGTACTTGCACATGCCAGGCAAGCTCTGTAACTGCTGAGCCACCGCTCCAGCCCCCAGTCTTTTGTTTTTTTATTTTGAGACAACATCTTGCTAATTTGCTGAGGCTGGCTTTGAACATATGCTCCTCTGGCCTCAGCCTCCCCGGTTGCTGGAATTACAGGCGTGCACCACCAGGCTCGTTGTGCTTTTTACCAGTTTTGTTACCAGCGACTGCACCTAGGGGTGCTTTATATTGAGCCACATCCCCCGCTCTTTTTCATCTTTTATTTTGAGACAGAGTCTTGTTAAGTTACCCAGGGCCTTGCTAAGTTCCTGAGGCTGGCCCTTGTGATCCTCCTGCCTTGGCCTCTCAGGCTTCCTGGGCCACATTCAGCTTCCTTTACAAGATTTGAAGATAACGATTTGTTCCCCATTGTCCTCCAACGGTGACCCAACTAGTTTTGTTTTTGTGTTTTAGAATCATGAACCTGTGGATTTAGACACAGTTGGGGTCTGCGATCCACTGTAGTTATCCTCATTGAAGCTCTGGGGTCCCACCTTTGACCAGTGGGAGCTTCCCTGGTGAATCTTGAGATGTTTGACTGGGCCCACATGGTCCTTCATTGCTGCCCTGGTATGACAAAGTGCCCCAGCTCCCGTCAGTGTGTAGAAGTCTTATTGTTCCTTTTTAAAAGGGTTTTCATGGGTTTTTTCTTCAGATGCTTTTAAGACTAGATTTGGGGGTGGTGTGGTGGCTCGGTGGTTTGGAGCGCTGGCCTGGCATGTACGAGGACCTGAGTTTGAACCCCAGCACCACATACACAGCTAAGTGTCGGGGGAGAAGAAAGACTGTAGATTTGGTTTCGTCGGTTTTGCTGTGATATTTGGTTTCCACTGAACTTCTGCTTGGGGCTCTTGGAGTCTTGAATCAAACAACAGTCAGGGATTCCTCAGCTATCATCTTTCCAAACATTGCTTTTGCCCCCTTCTCTGCCATCTTCAGGAGCTCTGGCTGTCTCACGAGGAGGAAGGACCCTTGCACACCCGCACACATACGGCTCTTGATGTGGGAAGTGTTCCTGGATTTTCCAAGCAGTGTCCTCCTGAGTGCAGCAGGAGGACACTTGGAGAGGCCCGGGTGGGAGGGAGGCTGCTGACCCCTTGATTTCAGCGCAGTGGGATTGGTGATGGACTTCTAGGCTGCAGGACTGTGAAGGAATGAATTCCTGCTGTTTTAAGCCATGTGTTATGACCGCCTTGAGAAACTCACAAACTTGTTAGACTTTTCTCTCCCAAGAGACTCTTGTTGTTTTATATTTTCTATTCTTCTGTCTCTTTGTGTTTCAGATAGGATTTTTTTTCCACTTTGCTGATTTTTTCCATCATACCCGTCCGTTCAGTTATTAATGTTAGTTATGGTAGATTTACATCTTAGACTTTCCTTTTAGATCTTCTAAACCACATTTTTGGGTTCTCGGCTGAAATCTCAGTCTTATCACTTTTTTTTTTTTTTTTTTTTTTTTGGTCAGGGATTGAACCCAGGGGTGCTTCATCACTGAGCCACATCCCCAGCCCAGTTTTTTTTAAATTGTTTTTTGTTTGTTTGTTTTGAGACCGGGTCTCACTAAGTTGCTGAGACTGGCTTTGAACTTAATCCTCCTGCCTCAGCCTCCAGAGCTGCTGGATTACAGGCTTAGCCATCATGCCCGGCTATGTGGAGTTATTTTAAATTTCATGTCTTAGAACTCTATTACCTCAACGTCCTGGGGATCTGCTTCCGCATTATTTCTCTTGGGTTTGTACGTGCTGTGCTGTCTACTCATGTTGAGCTATTTTTTAAAATTCCTTTTTAAAATCTGGAGTGGGGCTCACCAGTTGGAGCGCTTGCCTGGCATGTGCAAAGATGCAGGTCCAAACCCCAGCACCATGTACACAACTAAGAGTCAGAGCAACAAAGGCCAGATGAAAAAAAAACAAAGAAAAATTTGATTCTTCTTTGTCTCTCCCTCTCTCCCTCTCTCTTAAAAAAAAAATCTGGACATCATACACTAAAATGTGTAGAGATGATTTGAGAATGTATGATTTCACCTTCCTTCACAGAGACTGTCTGGGAAGCTGTGAGCAGCTCTGGCATCTTCCAGTCACCTTTACCTTACCAGGGATTCAGGTGATTCAGAAATAGGGCTGGCATCCTACGCCTTCGGACTTCACCCCTGACGTTCATTTTTTTTTTTTCAGAGAGAGGAGAGAGAGAGAGAACCAATTTTGTTTAGTTTTTCTTGTGGCTTTTGCTGCTCCGACACTTCGTGGTGCTGGGGTTTGAACCTGTGTCCTTGCACATGCCAGGCAAGCGCCATAACCGCTGAGCGACCGCTCCAGCCCCTCATTTTTATTTCTGTGCTGGGGAGGGAACCCAGGGCCTCGAGCTCGCCAGGCTGGGGTCCCAGCCCCTTCACCAACGAGTGTGATGTTATCTGTGGGGTTATTTTCCCTTCTAATAAGTGCCCTTGGTGGTGCCCTTTGTCACGTTGAGGACGTTTCCTTCCATGCCTGCTTTTCTGAAGGCTTTTTTATCATGACCGATGTTGGCCTTTCTGCAAGGTCTTTTCTGCATCAATGGAGATGATCATGTGATTTTTCCCTGTATTCCATTAATGTGGAGTATTACATTGATGGATTTTCTCTTGTTGAAGCACCTTGCATGCTTGGGACAAATTGCTCCTGGTCATAGCGTATGACCTTTTTAATTTGCGTTTGGATTTGGTTTGTTGGGATTGTACTGAAGATTTCTACATTCATATTTATGAGGAATGTTGGCCTGAAAACATTTCTTTCTTGCGATGCTTTATCAGCCTTGGTATCAGCGTAAAGCTGGCTTCCTAAGTTCTTTGTGTTTATTCATTTGTGATTTTAAAAACATTCTAATTTGCATATTCAACTCATTAATTTTCAGCCTTTCTTTCTTCCTAATATATTTCTGGATGGACTGCTTTCATGATATCCTATAATTTTTTTTTAAGAGAGAGAGAGAATCAGTTTTTTTTTTTTTTTAAAGAGAGAAGGACAGTGATAGAGACAGAGAAAGAGAGAAACAACTTTATTTAGCACATGGCCTTAGTTGCTCCAAAACTTTGTTGTGTACGTGGTGCTGGGGTTTGAACCCGGGTCCTCATGTTTGCCAGGCAAGCACCGAAACCACTGAGCCACCGCTCCAGCCCCCAGTTTTATTTTTAAATCTGAGGAATGTGGAATTTATTATGTCTTCACCTGGAGAATGATTTTTTTCTTTTCTTTTCTTTCTTTCTTCTTCTTTTTTTTTTTTTTTTTTTTTTTGCACTAGTGTTTGACCCCAGGGACACTCCACTACCAAGCTACATCCCCAGCCCTTTTAAAAATTATTTTTTTATATTAATTTTTTAAAGAGAGAGGAACAGTGAGAGAGAGAGAATCAATTTTATTTATTTTTTCATGTGACTTTTATTGCACCAACACTTCGTTGTGTACATGGTGCGGGGGTTCAAACCCGCACCCTCGCCCATGACAGGCAAATGGTGTACCTGCTGAGCCACCACTCCAGTCCCTTAAAATTATTTTTAATTTTGAGAATGGGTCTCGCTATGTTGCTGAGGCTGGCCTCTAACTTGGGATCCTCCTGCCTCAGCCTCCTGGTTCGCCTGGATTATAATTGTGCACCAGCTGTGTTCTGCAGCAACATAACAGATGGGATCAATAGTGGAATTAATGGTTCATAAATTAGTGGATTAGAGGTCAGCTAACTCTCCCAGGAGAAGCAGAAAGAAACGAAAAGCCTTGTGTGGTGGCGCAAGCCTGTAATCCCAGTGATTTGGGAGGCTGAGGCAGAAGGATTACCAGTTAGTTGCAGGCCAGCCCCCGAAATTTAGCAAGACCCTGTCTCAAAATAAAATATAATTTTAAAAAGGGCTGGGGATGTAGCTCAGCGGTAGAGTGCCTCTGGGTTCAAAACCCAGCAACTCACAAAACAAAACAACAAAACATCTCTTAAGTTCCTACTTCAATCACTGTTCTTTATGCCTAGTTCTCCTGGGTTCTTTTTATGGTGTGGTGCATGGAGTGGAGCCCAGGGCTTTGCACATGCCAAGTAAACCACGTACCTCTGAGCGAAATCTCCAGCTCTGTGGTTTCTTTTCCATACTTGATATAGCTAACATTTTATCTTGTTTAGTATTTATTATGCCTGTTTTAAATCTTGGTCCAGGCGCTGGAGCAGTGGCTCAGCAGACTGCGCTTGCCTGGCGCGCACGAGGACTTGAGTTCAAACCCCAGTACCACATACACAAGGAACTGTCAGAGCAACGGAGGTCACATGAAAAACTAAATAAAATTGATTCTTTCTTCTCTTTCTCTCCCTCATTATCCCTCTTAAAAAAAAGAAATGAAAACTATCTAACAAAAAAACTTGTTCCATTCCCCGCCGGCCCCCATCTCTGGTTTAATGAATTTGGACCCCGACTCGTGGATTTTCTTTTGCAGTAGCGGAGCTTCTCAGACATCATGCTATTTTTCCTGTGAGCAAAATTCCTATGGGAATAAGAGCTTATTCCAAAGACTTTGGAAAGAGCTCACAATCTCGAGTGGGTGTCAGTTTCCTGAACTGAAGAGGGAAGGGGTGGATGAGTTGGGAGAACCCCGGTCACCAGAAAGCCATCGACCACTGCTGATCCCATCTTCCTGCTCCTCAGCTGCACAGGACCTCTTTTGCCCCAGTGCCCCAAGGCAGGGGAGGGGCAGAGCAGCTTTCTCCTGGTTCCTTTCCTGCTCTGTCCCCCACAGCCCAGCCAACAGCCCTGAGCACCACCCCAAGTTCCACCAGCGCTTCCTGTCCCAGGTCCTTCTCCCTCCAAGGTCCCTTTAAGGTGGCCCCTGGGGAGGAGCCAGCCCACCACACCAGCATGGCAGTGGGCAGGAATGGAGGTGGGCTCCCTTCTGCTTTTTCCTTTCAGTGGTTGTGCACCTGTCTTGCTCCGCCTTGGGGAGTATTCAATGATCTGATGGTGGGATGCTGAAGCTAAGGTTACGTGTGCAAAGGACGTGAAAAGAGTCAGTCGCTGAGCTTGATCTGGAGAACCGATGTGAGAGGAGAAAAGCAACAGGAGAAAGAAAGGCTGGGCAGAGAAGTGGGCACTGAAGCAAGCAACTTCAAATATTAAGGCGGCCAGGGACTGGGGCTTCGGGCCACAGCTCCGTGGTAGAGCTCCTGCCTGGCAGCACCACCAAAAATAAATAAATAAATCCCAGTGTTGTAAGGAAACTCCCAGCTCAGTGAGCAAGATCTACGCTTAAACACAGCCAGCAAAGGGCAGCATTTCATTATATCAAACCATGTAGGTACAAATGAATGTGAGGTGCATGTAATATAAAAGATTAGTTTATTTTTGCCATCTGGCCTTTGCTTCTCCAACATACTTAGTGTGTTCGTGGTGCTGGGGTTTGCACGCGGGTCCTCATGCATGCCAGCCAAGCGCTCCAACCGCTGAGCCCCGACTCCAGCCCTCTGGGGTTTTACCTACTAATGAAAAACTGCTTTTTGTCAACCTGGCCCACCCTCCGGGTCTGGAAATGACAGTCCCGTGGTAAGGTTGCCACCTGGTGGCCAACATGAGAACTGCAAACCAGGCTTTGCTTCTCTTTTTTAAACAAGATTTTATTTAACATATTAAAAGGGTTTGTTGTTACACTTCCATACACACATCATACAACCCCCCTTTGCCCTGCCCTCCCCGTCCCCCTCCCCGACCCCTAGACTGCAAGGTGGCCCTCAGTTCGACTGCTGATCAGTGTTGGATGAGTCTGTTGGCTAAACTTACTGTTCTCTCACTCCAGCTTCCACACGCGAGAGAAAACATTTGGTCCTTGAGTTTCTAGGTCTGGTTAACTTCACTCAGCATGGTTTTCTCCATCTCCGTCCATTTACCAGCAAAGGTTGTGATTTCATTTTTTTAATGGGTGAGTAGAATTCCATGATCTCTCTATACCACAGTTTCTTGATCCATTCATCCAATGATGGGAATCTGGGTTGATTGCATAATTTAGCTATTGTGAATTGTGCTGCTATGAACATTGATGTAGCTGTGTCCCTGTCATTTGCCGAATTTATATCTTCTGGGAAAATACCCAGGAGTGGGATGGCTGGGTCACACGGTGGCTCCATCCCTAATTTTTTGAGGGGTCTCGGTACTGCTTTCCAGGGTGGTTACACTAGTCTGCAGTCCCACCAACGGTGGGTAAGAGCTCCTTTTCCCCTGCACCCTCTCCAGCATTTGTTGTTTGTATCTTGACCTTTGCCATTCTGCCTGGGGTAAGGTAAAACCTTAATGAAGTTTTGATTTGCAAAACCTATCCAAAAGCCAAGGCCATTTTCCACTTGGGAAGTGCGTCCCTGCACTGTTGCAGTAAATCTCCTTGATCTGTTGAGGTCTGCTTCCTTTCTCTCTGTGCCTCATACCGTCTTTTCCCTTCACTCCCTGCATACTTGATGGGGTCCAAATGAGGGGCTGACCTGAGGCAGGAGCTGCTTCTCCAGTATCCTGTACAGCAGTGGATTTGATCTAGGGGTCTCAAGGTGTGTGTAGGGGGTCCTCTTCCAAACAGAGGGAGCACCTGGGACTTGTTAGCAAGGCAAATTCTTGGACCCACGCAGACCTAGAGATTTGGAAACCGTAGGGAGGGGGCCCAGCGCTGCTTCACAAACCTTCCAGGTGATTCTGAGGCAACCTCAAGTTGGAGCACTGATATAAAGTACAAGTAGAGTGCTCAGATTTTCTGCATGGAATTTTTGTTTTGTTGTGTCAGTTCCTATGGGGGTGTTAATATCGCCAACCCTTGTGGCCTTGCCTTTCCGTGTGTGCTTCGCTATGTTGAAGCTTTGCTTTCGGGGACCCTCGTGCTTAGGTCTTCCTGAATGGACCCCTGATCGCTGTGATTTCCCTTTGCCTCTGGAAATAGGTCTTGAAATTTCCCTAAATGAAATGTACCGCTCAGGCTTAATGTTTCCTGGTTACATGCAATGCCTTCCCTACCCACTTCCCATCCATTTGACTTTATATATATATTAAAGAGAGAGGGACAGTGATTATATATATATATATATATATATATATATATATATCAAACAGAGAAGGACAGTGAGAGAGAGAAAGAATCAGTTTTATTTAGTTTTTCTTTTGACGTTCATTGCTCCGACACTTCGTTGAGTATATAGGGCTGGGGTTCGAACCCACATACTTGCGCATGCCAGGCAAGTGCTGCAACCGCTGAGCCCCATCTGTCCTTTTTTAAAAATTTTTAAATATTTTTATTTAGAAATGCATTTGTTGAACAATCAAACAAGCTTATAATGCAATAATATAATATATATATATAAATTCTGAAAATTAGATTTACTTTTTTGTAAAGAGAGAGGGACAGTGAGAGAGAGAGAAAGAGAATCAATTTTTATTAATTTTTCATATGACTTTTGCTGCTCTAACACTTTGTTGTGTACATGGGGTGCTGGGGTTTGAACCCACATCCTCGCGTATGCCAGGCAAGCGCCTAAACTGCTGAGCCACTGCTCCAGCCCCCCCATCTGTCTTTATATTTAAGATGTGACTCTGGCTTGGCTTTTCAGATTTATTTGACAGTTGAATGAAATTCAATTTGATTTTTTTAGTGGCTGTGTGCTTTATTTGGTTTGGAGATGGGGTCTTTGCTGTGTGAGCTCCAAGGATCCCACCTCAGCAGGTGGAGCTGCCGGTGTGGATCACCAGGCCCAGTTAATATGGTTCAATTTTAGATTTATCATTTCATTTTTTATGTTTATGTCATCTTTGTTCATCTTTCTTACAGTCTTCTCAGTTAAAAATGTTTAGGGCTAGAGGTGTAGCTCAGTGGAGGCCCTAGTTTTGATCCCCCACACTGTGCAAAACAGCCACAATTTTTTTTCCTTTTTGTACCATGGACTGAACCCAGGGGCGCTTAACCACTGAGCTACATTCCCAGCCCTTTTTTATATTTTATTTTGGGACAGATTCTTGCAAAGTTGCTCAAACAGCTAGTGACTGCTGTTGTCCAGCCTGTTACACCAGTATTTCAGGTTTGACTGAGTCTTGGAGACCCAGGGTCTGGACATGTTTGGGAAGGCACCCCAAGGGAGTGCCTCATGGAAGCTTTGGTGGGATATGGCCCATGCAGGACAAGATGGATTGAGGAGGGGGCCCCAAGGACTCCGATGGAGACAAAGCCAGGAAACCAGAAGAGTCGGAGGGAGTCACTCATTCACCCAGTAGGTTATGGCTGGTGGTGATGCCAGTGATGTGCATGTTGGGTTCGTGTCCTCTGGGAGTAGAAGAATGAAACCGAGGGACCCCGAGGCAAGCGTAGTAGAGAAGTTTATTATAGAAAGCACAGAAAGTAAACATACAGAAAAGAGCAGACTTCCCCCAGAGTGGGGAAGGGGACAGAGCCGATGAGGCAG